>PVJX010006086.1:11921-80463 GCA_004027295.1 Dolichotis patagonum | reverse complement strand
AAAACAAAACATTATGACAGCTATTGCTGATTTAATATCATCCTTCTTAGAAGTCCTACCATGCTTCTATTCTTCTACTACCATTGGTTCTATCTATCACATTGTGTCTTATTGGGATTTGAATATGTGTGATAGTATAAACAAAATTTTTTATTGAAAATGAGATATTATAGTACCCATTGATCATTCTCTGTTATTCAGTTCAGAATGCCCTGTAATTCTTTCACTTTTTGAATGGTTTTATACTATTTCATTATGTTTGATATTATTGTATTTGAAACTATGCTCAACTATAGCAGAGAAAGAGATTTTGTGATAGCTACTGTTAATGTCTGGTTGTTTTAATGTAAAGTACTGTGTTGTCTATGTTGTCCTGTTCTGATCTGCTCTGCTCTGCCCTCTTTTGTTTTATTCTCTTTAAAATAAAATTTAAAAAAAAGACTTCAAAGCAATATAATGGGAAACCATGATTACCATAAAATCTTATGTACTCTTACCATTTCTTACACAAGGGAAACTATACGGTTTTTATACATGTCAGTTTGATTTATTTCACTTATGAGTATGGTCTCAAGTTGCACCCATTTACTTATAAATATCTCAGTGTGATCATTCTTTATAGCTGAGTAGTACTCCAATGTATAAAAATACCATATCTTTTATATTCATTCCTCAGTTGATGGGCATTTGGGTTTTTTCCAAGATCTAGCAACACAAATTGTGTTGCTATAAATATGGGTGCACATATGTGGTATGATGTTTTCAGATCTTCTGGGAATATGCCTAGAAGTGGACTACCTTGGTCAAATGGGACTTCCAAACCCAGCTTTTTGAGGAACCTCTAGTCTAATCTCCACAGTGGTTGCACCAGTCTACACTCCCACCAACAGTGCAGAAGAGTTCCTTTTTCCCCACAGCCTCTCCAGCATTTGTTGTTGGTAGTTTTTTTTTATCCTGGCCATTCTTTCAGGAGTGAGATGGAATCTCAGTGTGGTTTTCATTTGCATTTCTCTAATGACTAATGATGATGAACATTTTTTCATGTATTTATTTGCCATTCGTATTTGTTCATCTGAGAACTGTGTATTCATCTCAGATGCCCATTTTTGGATTGGGTCTTTGAATTTTGGGTATCTGCTTTTTCAAAATTCTTTATATGTTCTAGACAGAATCCCTTTGTCTGAGGGACAGTTCACTAAGATTTTTTTTCCCATTTGTGGGTTTTACCCTAAAATCTGGAACAAGAGAAGGATGTCCATTATCACCACTCCTATTCAATATAGTGCTGGAAATACTAGCCAGACCAATTAGACAAGAGAGAGAAATAAAAGGAGTAAGGATAGGAAAAGAAGTTAAATTATCATTATTTGCAGATGACATGATACTCTGCCTAGAGGACCCTCAAAACTCCATTGAAAGACTCCTACGTATAATAAATAAAGTCCGTAAATGTAGCTGGATACAAAACCAACATTCAAAAATCAATAGCATTCCTATACATTAACAACAAAAGCACTGAGAGAGAAATAAGAGAAGCCATACCTTTCACAATAACATCCAAGAAAAGAAAATGAAATACTTAGAAATCAATCTTAAAAAAGAAGTAAAATATCTATTCAGGGAAAATTATAATATCCTGAAAAAAGAAATTGAAGAGGACCTCAGAAACTGGAAAGACATCCTTTGTTCATGGATAGGAAGAACAAATATTGTGAAAATGGCCATTCTCCCAAAATTGTTTTACAGGTTTAATGCAATCCCAATCAAAATACCACTAGCATACCTCATAGATCTAGAGAAATCACTCTTAAAATTTATCTTGAACCAGAAGAGATCTAGAATAGCAAAGGTAATTCTAACCAACAAAGTCAAGGCAGGAGGCATCACAATCACTGATTTGAAGTTATACTACAAAGCTTCTGTAATAAAAATCAGCATGGTACTGGAATAAAAACTGACCTGAAGATCAATGCAATAGATTAGAAGATACAACTACAACTACAAATACAGTCAGCCACCTTATCTTTGATAAAGGGTCCAAACATGTTCATTGGAACAAAGGTAGTTTCTTTAATAAACAGTGTTGGAAACATTGGCTCTCTATATGCTGAAAACTGAAACTAGACCCATGCCTATCACTATGTACTAAACTAAATGTACTATGTACTAAAGTCTAATGTACTAAAGTGTAAATGTATCAAAGATCTAAATATTAAAACAGAAGCACTAAATTTGTTGGACATTTACTAGTATCATTTTACTAGTACCATGTACTAAAGTCTAAATGCATCAAAGATCTAAATATTAAAACAGAAACACTAAATTTGTTGGAAGACAAAGTAGGTAAAAATCTTGAAGATATAGGGGTAGGTAGAGTATTCATGAATAAAAATCAAACTGCACGGGAAATACTTCACAGAATCAGTAACTGGGATCATGTCTTATTAAAGAGTTTCTTCATGTCAAAAGGAATCCAGTATAGTGGTACAGTTTGTAATAGCTAAATCTTGGAAACAACAAATGGATAAACAAACAAATGGATAAAAAGTCACATTAAAAAAATACAATGGTGTACTAGTCAGCCATAAAGAAAGATAAACTTGAGACATTTATAGCAAAATGGATGGATCTTGAGACCATATCTTAAGTGAAACAAATCGAACGCACATGTGTAAATATTACATTGTTTCTCTGGTGTGAGAAACTAAAAGTGTAACAAGAACCAAAATATATAATAGATATTGTGAAACAGGAAGAAATTATTCAAAAGGAAGAGGAGCTATGGAGGGGGAGGGAGAAAAGGAAGGAAAGGAAAAGAAAAAAATGAGAAAGGAAGGATAAAATGGAAACAAAATTTTGTAAATAAGGAGGAGAAGAGGGGTTGGAGGGAGGGAAGGGGAGGGAAATGGGGGAAAAAAAAGGAATGAAGACATATTGCAAAGAGGCACAAATTCCCTGTGGTGAATGTGATCATTATGCAGATCTAAATTGTAGCAATAAACTTAACTTTTTTATAAGCATGAATTCCAAAACAAACAGTATCAAGAAATGAATGAAATAGGAAGGGAGGTGTCAAGAAACACGAGGCAGCCAGCTGTCTCCGGCACGCGCTTCCCTCTGGAAAGCACACCCCAGTGGCCACGTGAGGCAGTGCCCACCTTCTGCACTGACCACTGCTCAGCTGCCCGGCCCAGTGGTGTGGGTGCCGGGCCCGGCATCTGCAGTGAGCGTCACAGACTGCTGGTGGGAAGGTGCTCTGGTGTGAAGAGCCCCCCGGTGGGACCCTTCTTGAGCTCCTCTTGCAGAATTAGCAAGGGGAGAGGAGTTTCGTGGCAGGCTGTTCCTCCACAAAAGGTGTGGATTCCAAAGAAAAAGTGCCTTCCCTCCACCCCGGAAATGGGAGGACACAGACCAGTTCCAGGAACGCTGGGATGGGCCAGGTGGCCTGGGTCCTCACGAGGTTTGTGTCATCAGCTCTCTATGTGGCACCTGCAAGCTCACATCCCTTCTTCCTCTCAAAAAGACCATGATAAGAAGCCCAAGGGTCCCCCACACCGGGGCCCTGATTCCACTGTTTACACCTGACATTTGTGTGTGTTGGGAGCTTTAAGGGGCCCATCCTTTTCTGATACAAATTAGAATGAGATGAATGACTTCAGGAGACAGGAGGACTCAGGGATGTAAAAAAGACTGTGGCTTAGTCAAGCTCTCATGATAGAAGAAGATTGTGGTACAACTGGAAACAAAACTCAAAGCTCTTGCTTTATACTGTCTTACTCTGAACTTATGCAAAAGAAAACAGCATCTAATGAACACTGCGCTCCTTTTCTTCCATGCCCTTCCTTGTCCAGCCCCAAGAGCTATCAAAGCAGCCCTGGTTTGTACACGGCAAGATGAGACAGACAGACAGACAGACAGAGAGAAACAGAGAGAGAGAGGGAGGGAGAATATGAGCAAACCAGCGAGAAAAAGTAAAGGTAGAAAGGATGCTTACTAGTTTCCATCTTTTCAAAATGAAGTCACTTAGAGTCTCCGAAAAGCCAGCACCCAGGCAGCAGTGCGGACAGAGAGAGCAAGGGCAGAAAGCAGCGTGGGCCAGCAGCGCGGGAGACGTGGGGGACGAAGGCCAGCTGAAGTGCCGCTGTCAGCCCTGCTGCCACTCAGCGGGGAGGCCGTGGCGGAGGCAGCCCCTGTGAACTGGATCTTCTCATCTCCCAGCAGAAGGCCACGACACCAACATCTCAGGGGTACGGTGAGGACTTCACGGGGGGCCTGCGTAGCGCAACTGTCCCAGACAAAAGCCCGAAGAGACACTCATTACCTTTCACCAGGACTCAGCCTCTCCTCCTTCTCGGAGGAGGAGAAGTAGGCCTGCCCTCAACATTAACCATGCTGTCTCTCCTGTGGCTTCCCTCCTCCCCTAATGCCAAACTCCCTCAAGCCCTCTAATTAGCTAAATAAAGAGTGCAGACAGGGCCTATGTGAACAATGATTTCTAAGCCAAGCGAATTCCCCAGGGAGCGAAGAGCAGCACATGGCCAATTACTGAGGCATCATTTCATTTCCTCCAAGTGACTTAGACCCAGAGACAGTCACTTACACCCTAATCTAAGGGGAACAGGTGCGAGGCGTGTTAAATGAGCCCATCTTTATTCCTGGAGAAGAGAGCAAGGTTCCCGGTCCATGAGCAGGCTTGCTTCTTAATCATCTACGGAAAGAGGGAGGGAGGGCGGCACATCGGATTCCAATGACATCAGTCCTTTTTTAAAGAACCAGCCAGCAGAGCCGCAGCTCGGAGCTGGACTTGCCTTGTAACAATCTACCTGCCCAGTCTTCTTATAGCTGTTTTTTTTTTTTTCTGAATCTAAGTACTGTGTTGAACAATGTTGTCTGCATATGCTGCAAATAAACTGTGGGTGTCTGAGCCTGGCTGTACCTTTAGGGCCGTGGTCCCCACGCCTGCATCGGGATGACAGAGGCCCCCTCCATCTTATATTTTTAGGAAACAGAATCTTGCTAAGCTATCCACACTGTCCTTGACGACTCTTCTGCCTCAGCCTCCCAAGCGCACTAAACACTGAGATCCCAGGCACGCACTATGACCCTTGGCTGGGAAAGCTCCCACTTTCCTGGTGTTTTGTGGGGACTTTTCACTTGGGGCTGCTGGGAGTCGCCCCTTCTCACTCCTTGTTTTCTTCTTTCCAACAACCGTAGCCTCTGTCTGTCTTTTCGTGCCTGTCTTTAAGTACTGAGGAGGGGAAAGTTTGGCCGTTTTACAAAATGAGGAGGCGGCTGGATTTCCCGCATAGCCTAGCTGTCTTCCTTCATTTCCTACAAAGTAACCACAAGCGCTTCCCTCGGTCATGCTAGGTTCTCCCATCCCGGCACGGCCATCTTTACCTGTCAATCACTCTTGGCAAAGTTTCCCAATCCCTCTTGCCTGCCTCCTACTTCCTGTCCACGTCCCAGATCAAGGGTCCCGTTGCCTCTGTGAGGGCTTGTCATTGTTAGACACTTCGGCCCTTTCTAAAGAACGCCTGTTGCTTCTTAAGAAAAGTTAAAAAAAAAAAAAAAAGAAAACAGTCAGGGGGAATCTGTCACACCTGTGAATTCAGGCGCCTTGTCTTCATTTAGTGATCACTAAGGAAAGGGACCAAATCGCCCTCCTCTCTAGAACTCTGCACGGGTGTTTTAGTGTGACGCTGGCACACTGCTGGGTGCCCATTTGATAATGTACTTCTGAGTGTGCTCACGGGGTCTGCAAACGGGCCCCATTCCTTGATCACCCCAGGGTTGTAGGCAGTGAGATCCCTGGCCATACCAGTAGCACACTGTGTCCACTGAGGGAGAAGGGGCCCAGCTCCCCGACAGGCTGACGTCTGTCTCCTCGGGCTGGCGACAGCACGGCACGCCCCGGCTGAGTGAGCATGTCTTGCCAATCAAAAGTAAGTAATCAACAGCCTGTCTCGCAGTCTTTCTGTGCCTTCCCTGAATGTGTCTTTCGTTTTTCTTGAGAAAATAACATGAAGAATGCTAAAAAACCAACTCCTCATGCACAAATCTCTTTGGAGTTGATAGTTGGATGTTTCCATCTGCCACACTCAGGGACCCAGGCCCCTCACATCTGTGGTTTTGCTGCCCTCTTTTCTCATGCAGAATATTCAAAATCACATTTTATTCCTCTGTTGAAATAAAGATGAAGATATTATGTATTGATGCATTCTCTTTGCCCTAAGAGCTTATTTTTATTCTGCGTTCAAAGAAATTAAAACGAGGCTTTCGAAGAAATTCCCACAAGGCTTTAAAAGTATCGTGGTCGATACAAATGTGTTCCTTTGGTCTATGCTGTTCTCGGCCTGGTCAAGTGTGTGCCACAGTGCTCTGCCCTCTTGGTAAATGCACATCAGCCTCCCCGGGGAGATGCCAAGATCTTGGGCCTCTGGTAGCTCTGTAGCACATTACATCATGCCTTATCTAGGACTCTGTACCTGCTGAAGATACAGCTGTATGCGGTCAAGTCCCAGACTCACTAAACCTCAGTTTCTCTTCTGTATAATGGAGTGAAAGAACCGAATCTTCAAGCACAGCAGTTAGCATAGCTCCTGGCACAGGCTAAGTATTAAGTAGTTAACCTTTCATCATTATGATTTAATACAATAATGAGTCATATTTAAAGAATACTCAGGTTTTCTAAGAACTGCCGTAGGATGGTACCATGCTATAATTTTCATGTCTCATTGCAGCCAAAACTTCTCTGTGGGAAGCACTGAGGTTTAATGGAAATTTTTGGAAAAAAGGCAGAGGTGGACTTAATTAGCAACTCGTCTTTCACCCATGGAAGACACATTTAATTTCTCCTACAGTTTCGCCATTTGGGCTGTAGAGCAGAATGACTTAGACTAGAGTTTTATAAGCATCAGGAATTTATCTGTCCCAGCTGTAGGGGCTGAGAGTAAGGTGATGTTTCGGCATCTGATGAGAGTGTGCTTTCTAGTCATAGGTAACAGTTTCCATCCGTGTCCTAATGAGGTGAGGGAGGGCATCTCTCTGTGGTCTCTCATCAGGGCACTAATCCCAAACACCAGGGCCCCATCTTCATGACCTAGTCACCTCCCATAGGTCTTGTTTCCTAACATAATTATTGACAATTAAATTTTCACAATGTGAATTCTGAGGGAGGCATGAACATTCAGAGCACAGAACTGAAACTGTGGCTCCTCATCTGTAACATCAAACAATAATGCCACTTGCTGCACAAGTATTCAATACCATCTACGATAAGCCCATCGGCAGGCTGGCTCTTTCTTGTTTGGTTTTTGTGACACTAGGGATCAAATCTAGGACCTTCTGGATGCTAGGCGAGTGCTGTACCTCTGAGCCACCTCCCATGGCCCAGGGTATCATTCTCTTGTTCAGAGAGATTACTGTCAGAAATTGGAAACATTTCTCACGCCTGTGTGGTCACCAAAGACCCAGGTCCTCAGTAAAGACCAAATTTGGTGCTAAGCTCAAAGATCCCAGCTTCCTCCTTTGTTCCTATCTCTGTTAAATAAGAACACTGCCCGAAAGAGGCAGCTCCCAAGTCACACTTCAACAGCAATGTGCTCCTATCTCCAGGGTGAGCTCTGTCAGCTGGGGACAGGTGAGAGCACTTGAAGATGCATCGCCAGAGGCAAAAGGTCTGGGATCTTACTCGCTGACTTTGTTTCTGCTTGTTTTTCCTGTGATAGGGGCATTGCCATGATGTGGCAAAATTCCCTTGATTTTAGAGGCCTTCACTCCCTGTGGAAGTCCTCTCTGTTAAACGAATTCAGAGGGTCAGTATCTTACTTCCTTGAAGTCCTTGTGATCAGTGGTCTGGTATTTAATTGGTCTCAACATCAAACAATAATCACGCCTGGATCCTGGAGATGGAACTACAGGATTTAATGACTGCCGTGCTGGGCTTTGGTCTTACTTTGGTCCCATCTCTCCTTTCTATCCCTCCGTTCTCCCTTTTTTAGAATGGGAATACTTACTCTGTGCCATTCTATTCTGGGAGGATGTAACTTGGTTTTTTATTTTTATAGGGGGCCCCCCCACTAAGAGTTTGCCTTGAGTCTCAGAGAGATTTTGGACTTACGCTTTGAGCAATGCTGGAGCCGTTGAGTCTCTGGGGACCATTGAAGATAGACTGAATCATTCGGATTAATAAGCTGAGATGAGCCTTTGGGCCCCTGGGGTGGAATATTATGATTACTGTGTCCTCCAAAGGGTCATATGTTCAGAGCTGGGGCTTTTGGAAGTGATCAGGAATTCATAGTGGAAAGGCCACCAAAGAGGTGGGATCTATTTGAAAGGCTCATGGGATACAATCTTGCAGACTGTATCTTGTGCCTTCTCCTTCCCTCTCTGGTTCTTTCTTTGTCTCTCCACTGCCTGGCTGCCATGCAGTGAAAAGCCTTATTCTCCATGACCTTCCACCATGATGCTTCCTCCTTGCCATAGCCTAAAACAAGAGGCTATGAAAGGGGACCTTTGAAACAGCGAGCCAAAATAAATCCTTCCGCCTTGAAGTTATGTATCGTTGAAATTTGGTAACAGTGACCAAAACCCAACAGAAATTCAGTCATTTGCTAGAGGCACATGATCACCACCCACAGGACACCCTGGATAAAAGCTCAGGGGCTGTCCAATCTTGCTTTTCCCTGATGTACGCTCTCGGAGCCAACTCACTTTCTTTGAGGATTTCACCATGTCTTTCTTGTAATCTGAATAATATCAGTATCTAGAGTTGCAATGCATGAGGTTGCAGTGCATAGCAAGTGTGCTCTGCCTGGCATATAATAACTTTGCAGAAGTGTCATAGCTCACTACCGCAGAGCCACACTAGATAAATGACTGCTGGATTCTGGGAAGCATGCCAGAGACAGTGGTACCTTCCAGCTACCACCTGAATGGAACTGAACCATTTTTCATGATGACCAGTACACCACCTGCAGCCTGCCCACCTAACCTCCCATCTGCCTTATCTGCTGACCACCTTACCCCTGGTAAAGCAGAGTCTGGATAAACTCTGCCTGATATAAGAGCACATAAAGAGAGGGGCAAATGTAGAACTGATAAAATATGACCACAAAATAAGGCAAGGTCAAAATGTCTCCTGTATCTGTGTTCTGTATTTGTAACACAGAGCTACCTTCTGAAAGGAGCAACCAGAAAATAAGAGTTTCTGAGGGACTTTTTAAAAATTCAGAAAAGGAAGCAATAGATAGGTTTCTTAAAGATTACTGCTAACATTCTAATTCATTCCATAATTACTTTTAATAAATAGTTCATTTAATGAAATATTCATTGGCACTTAAATTTGTTATAAATTTCATGCATGAGGGAAAATGGTTAGGAAAGAGATAGGTGACTGAATACATGGAAAAAAGGAAAGCAACAACAAATCAGTAACAGGAAATGTGATAAAATGCTTAATCACTGTTATGGCTTATGTCTAGATGCCCCCCCACAAGCCTCATGCAACCATAGGTTGGGCTTTTTCAGAGGTGGCTCAATCTAGAGTGTGTGATGCTGGGATTAAAGGCGTGTGATTAGTAAATGACCCCACTGATTAAGGGTGAGTAGCCTGCATACAGTACACAGGACAGAAAGAGTTTTATCTCTGTCTCTTGTTGCTTTTGCTGTCTTCTGCCAACTTGAACTGTTGCCCTGCTGCCATGCCACCCTGCCTTAGAGCCAGCTTATTATAGACTGAAACTTCTACAAACTGTGAGCTAAATAAACCTTTCTTCCTTTAATTTTTGGTGTCAGATATTTTGTCCCAGCAGCGAGAAAAGTAACTAAGACAATCATGAATCAAAGAAATGCAGCTAGAAATTATCTAATCCTTGATTCCATGATTGAAAACTGTGGGGTCTTCCTTACGTTTGGGGTTCATTACAAGGATGGGCAAAAAGGCAGAGACATGGTTGAGAGGAATAGCTGAACAGATAATTAATGATTAAGTATCCTGGAAAAAGATCAGCAGTCCCATAGCATGTCACTGGTAGGCAACCTCACATGCTTCTGGTAAGTTTCTACCAAACAATACCAAAAACCCTGAGCTAAGGTACAGAGTAGCCAAGAGGAAGCTGATTCATTCAGGAAACAGTGGCTCCACAGTTTTAGATGTTTTGGGTGCATATTGGGTGGATCGCAGTGGTTCACAGAGAAGGAATAGCAGATGTTTGAGGAAAGCAGCAAGGATATGTGAAAGCAACCGTGGTTCTGAGCCTGAGCCTGTGATTCGTAGCAGAACAACTAAGGACCCATGTGGGCTGAGAAAGGCAGGGTTCTGGGGGAGGGGCTGAGAATGTACACATTTAACAGGCTTCCTGGGTGACTCTTCTGATCATCACAGCTCCAGAGCGTCACCTTTGCACCTCTTACTCAGAGCTGTCCCTGCAGATACAAAGAGCCTGCTCCTATGTAGGTGCCCAAATGAGAAAGCAGAAGGTGTGGTGAATACACAAGACCAAAATCATTAGCAAAAGATGCGCCATGGCTTACCCATCTGCACTTACCCTTGAACCATGGAGGCTTATCCATCCACGCCTGCCCTTTAAGCGCTGGGTTGCCCTGATCTTAAAGGAGAGGAACCTCACTGATACAGCCATGCTTCCCCAAGATCATGCTCTCCCAAAACTGGTGTAGAGCCTTGTTTTCTTCTGCTATTTCTACAATTAATTAGTCACCAGGTCACTCTTGTTAGGAAGACACACATCCTTGCCACAGCAAAACAATCATGATAAGATAACACCTTGGAGACAGACGATATTCTAGTAATGTGCACACATAAAGAGAAGAATGAACAGGAACTGAAACGAAAGATGGACTTAGTTGAAGTGACAGTGGGGTTGGGCCTTCTCATAAGTTGTGGCTTCAGCAAGAGCATGCAGATATGATCATTTATTTAAGGGATTAACCAAGAAATAAACTGTTCTGCCCACAGCCATCTCAGCTGCCAACACCCAAATTATTTTTCTACCCTGAGATGATCCCAGGAAAAGAACGATGAAGGTTCTATCACAGTGTCAACAATGGATTCCTTTTGGGCTGTGTATTACTCTTTTGGGATATGAACATTGTTTGTCCAGCCTCTCCAATGGGTCTGGCTTGTTGGAACAGCCTCCCAGAAAGTCAGAGCCCCTCCAGGGGAGGTGTGAGGGGTTCTCTCCTTCTTATCCTTTCTTCTTTATCTACTAATTTTCACAGGACTAGAATGATTTGGTGGAAGCCCAAGCTATTGGTCTGTGTAAGTGTAAGTGCACCATTACTCCCTGGACTTCAGGAGGCTGAGGTCTTTCTGCGTTAACAAAAAATACTTGGGAGGTGAGTCTGGGGGGTGACAGTGGTAGCTTCTAGAGTTGTAACCTAATCATGTCTCCTTGGCAGCAGAAGGCAAGAACCCCTGCTGACCCGTCAAACTCTCACATGGACGTTAAGAAGATTAAGATAATAGCATGCCTGATGCAGCTAATGAGACAACTTTAAACAATTGGCAGGGATAGACTGAGTTATGAAATGCTTATCATGCATAATGATCCATGCCACAAAAACAGTCTATAGGACGAGCTTCATTTCCCACACCACCATGGGCTGGGAAGACGTTGATGGTGTCGAGGCAGGGAATACATCCACAGCCTCCTGCCCAGCACTCTAGCAGGCAGGCTGGCAGCTACCCCGCACCCTGCCAGAGTGGGCCAAAAACAGCACACTTTCATGGGTGGGGGCCATTTTGAAAGGTATAGAAGTCATGGAAGTGCCAGCACACCTAACATCTTAGCCACTAGAGGAGGTACATCTCTGCCCACATACCCTAAATGGAGTTTCCTAGGTTTAACACTCCCACTTTCCCTCCCTTCCAGCCCGGGCAGAAGAACAGCATGCCAGTTCTCTTGCTTTTGTTCGTTCAGGGACAGGAAGAGCAAAGCCTCACTCTGGGAACCTCGGGACCCTGTGTGTTCTGTTGCACGCTGCCCCCTGCTTGTCCATGCTTATCCTGCATCTCTGCCCCACCCCCTGCCCTTCTTCACAGTCCCCTGGGGCTTCAGCAGTTGCAAACCCTTCCCCCTGGGCTCCTCTTCTGGGTGGCCACAGGCTCAAGGCTGCTGGGTTTGCGGGCTGGAGCAGAGAATGATGGCCTGCTGACTCCACCCCATAATGCCCATCAATTTAGAGGAAGAAGGTACCCAAGAACCTGGCATTTTTTCCAGCCCATCAGCCTTCCTTACCAAACTCCCCTCTTGCCCCATGCGCAAGCAGTGAGATGATGCAGGTAGCTGTGAACACGCTGGTCTGCTCCAAGTGGGGACAGGCAGCAGGCCATTCTCCTCCACGGCTGGGGAAGGGGTGCGACGGCCCCTGAGGACTGATCTGGAACCGTGTTCTAACTGAAGGTGTGCGTGCCTTTGTGACCAGCAGTCTCCCCTCTCTGGAGTCCACCCCGTGGAAACACATCTGTGCCTGAGTCCCCCTGAAAGCCATGTGCTATTGGTGGAGGCAGAAGCCTGGAAGCAAGGTGAGCACTCATGGGGGAGGGGATGGCAAAAGGGGCTGCACAGGCATTTCCAGACACCTGAGTGAAAATACCGGGAGGTGGACCCAGATCAGGTCACGGGCAGGACAGGAGATGGAGGAGTCGGCCGTGGAAAAATGCTGAGAAAAGGACAAATGATCACACATGAAGAGCTCCACCAAGGAAGCAGTGTGAGACGCAACCCCAGACTCTAGGTGGAGGGCTCCCCGCAGGAGGTGTCCTGGAACTGTCTCCAGGGCCCACAGCTGCCAGGGAGCGAAGCCAGCAGGAGACACAGAGGAGCTGTGCGAGACTGCCAGGGCCAAGGCAGGAGTCCATCTTGCAGGCGCGGGAGTGGCTCTGGCCAGCAGTCCTGAATTAGGACACTGGACTTCCTGTCCTGGCAGGGAGGCAGCTCTCAGCAGCAGAGGGCAGCCACCAGGTGACTGCCCTGTGCACCGCCTCCCAGCACCAGAGGGGCAGGCGGGTGGCACATCACGGCCTCCCCGGCACAGGCACATGCGCCCGTGTGTGCCCTTGTGAAGTTACAGTAATCTGTGTAACTCCTGGAAGGAAAGGAGTAAGTGGGGGAGGGGTTGTTGGTTCTCAAAGTGCAATACTCTGACAGTGACAATTCTTAAACCCAGAGACACAGACAGGCCAGACTCCGGGCCGGGCAGTCACGGTAACCCCAGGCTGAGGTCTCCCTGATTCATCACAGTGGAAACCGGCCCTCAGCCTCCCCGTGCTCAAACGTCAGCTCCTGAGAACTCGGACTACTTTCTATTTTTGAATGGGTTGGAAATAGAACCAAGGGATAAATTTTGTCTCCCTTCTGCTGGTCAGGGGTGAGTGCTTTGAATATGGGTTCAAATTGGCACCAAGGATAAAATACAAAGGAAACACCGCAGAAGGGCACAGCACTGTCTCTCCGGGAGGCAGAATTCTGCAACAAGTGCTGTGAGATGAAAACCACTGCCCTGACTCAGCCCCACAAGCAGCAGCCCCACTCTGACTTAATTAGGCACTCTTTGGGAGACCAATTAGGACGACAGAAAGTGCAGAAGCCTCATAACTAGACATATGATCAGCATCGGAATTCCACACTCTACATCGCGTTAGGAAGACAAGACAGAAACAATATGTTCAACTTGCACTTTTCTCCTAAGTCTGCCTTTTACAGAGTGAGATTCCCTTTCTACCGGCAGGTGTGTGAGAAAGGATGGAGAGGAAGAGGAAACTGGAGCATTGCTTCAAAGAAACATGTTTCTGTTGACATGGAAAGAACAGTCCAGCAGCCTGTCCTATCCCAACTGGATATTTTCATTTATTTTGGGCTACTCTGGAAATAATAGCTAAAGCAATTGGCCAAGAAAAAAGGTGAGGTGTGCATACAGGAAAGGCGGGGGGTGAGTTAGTAAATGTAGATGGCTTTTATATACTGGGAGAACCCATAAGAATTATTTGGAAAAATTATTAGTCAGACAGCAATAAAGCAAAGTGGTATCTGGGTAAATATCATATGTAACAACATATGTAGCTTTCTTATATACTAGCATTAATAAAACTCTGAACATAATGGAGGACCAGATTCCATTCACAGTAGCAATAAAAATATAAAATACATAGGGCCATACTGAAGAGGAGATGTGTGGAAAAAGCAACAGACAATCTACAAAAATTAGTTGACTTCAATGAAGCGATACGTTTGTGGATGGACGGCTGTTATATTGTGAAGATATCAATGTTATCACTGTAATACATAAATGAGCAGTATTCCAACCAGGAGTGTATTTAAAGACAGATAAAATAATTCTTAATTTCATCTGGAGGCATACCTACAGAGGAAAAGCCAAAATGAAATAACTGGAGGGAGGGAGCAAACATTGGCAGCTTAGAGAACGAAAGGTATTTTGATGGTGTGCAATTTAGTCAGTATTTATCTTCAAATACAAGTCAGGCTTTCTGCTGATGATTCAGCCACTTTCGACATTTGTGGACCTGCACATTGACACTTTCTATCTTCTCAGCTGACCAGATTCTCAGGGATGGCATTTGGTCTTGGGGTTTTCTCCTCCCGTATCCATCAGCCCAGTGGAGCCATCGATTCGTGGTCTGTGGGCAACTTCTTCAGAAAAGCAGCACATCCCATGCGCTGCATGTGCGGTCCCTTCGACGACACTGGGTCCTCTGAGGTCTGAATACCAGAGCACAGCCTCTGGCCGGGTCCCCAAGACACCGAACATCTGGTGGGGTAGAGACTCCATCCGTTTGGAAAGCCGGTTGTTTCCCACGTCCTGTCAGCTTTTTGCTGGTAAACATGCAGACTCTTAATTTTCATCTTTTACTTGTCATCGGGGCTTTGTTAATTAGTGCGCACTGGCAATACACAATGTTGATATTCCTTGTGGGTAGTTGGTACCTGTGCCTAACACTACTTAATTTCTCCTCGCTTTCCTCCCCCTGCCTGCCATCACTCTCTATTAATTTTAAAAACAAAAAAGAATAAAAATGATGATACAAAATTTCAAAACAAAATAATAAGAGATTAACACTGGTTAATATATTGTGTATTGTTATCTTCAAAGTAGTTGTTCAGATTACAAGATATAGGCATGAAAAAATGATCAAACGATTGAACAATAAAAGCATAAACTGTTCTTTTTGTAGCAGTTTAATAGCATAATTATTTTGTATATATATATATGAATATATACACTGACATATAATCTTTTCCTTTCTTTTCTCCTTTCTCCTATCCCAGTTGTTCTTTTAAGTAGTTTCCTTCCCTTTCACTTTCATGTTATCTATTGTACATTTTGGATCTTAATTATTCTTTCAGTTTCTTGCACCAGGGAGACAATATATTTACACATGCGAATCTGATTTATTTCCCTTATGAGTATGGTCTCAAGCTGCATCCACTTACCTACAAATGCTTCAATTCCCTTCCATTTGCAAAAGATCTATCTTCCTGCTCCCTATAATCTATCTTTAGTTTGCCCTTTATTTATACTTTAGGTTTCTCATAAAATAGAATCCATGCAATATTTAAGCCTGTGTGTCTGACTTATTTCATGCAACATTTTGGCCTCAAAGTATATTCATTTTCCTACAAATGATGCAAGTTTATCTTTATGAAAGAGCAGTATTCCGTTGTGTATAAATGCCACATTTTCTTTAACCATTCATCTGTTGATGGACATATAGGGTGCTTCCAAAACTTAGCTATTATGAATTGTGCTGCTATGAACATGGCTGTGCATGTGTCACTGTAATATGATGTCTTTAGATTTTTTTGGGATGATACATAGCAGGGGAAGAGCTAGGTCAAAGGGAATTTCCAGTTTTAGTTTTTTGAGGAAATTCCATACTGATTTCCATAGTAGCTGTACTAATTTACACTCTCATCAATACTACAGAAGAGTTCCTTTCCCCCACAGCCTCAGCATTATTACTATTTGATTTCTTGATGATAGCCACTCTTCCTAGGGTTAGATAGAATCTCAGTGTTTTAATTTGAATTTCTCTAATGGCCAGTGGTGCTGAACATTATGTATTTATTAGCTATTTGTGCTTCTGTTAAGTGTCTATTCATTTTAGTTTTCTATTTTTTGATTGGGTCTTTTATTTTGGGGGGAATCTATTTTTTTTTTTTTTAGTTTTTCATACATTCTAGGCCTTGAATATTCATGCATTAGTCCTCTGTCAGAAGAATAGCTTGGCAAAGTTTTTCCCATTCTGTAGGTTGTCTTTTGACACCACTGGTTGTTTCTTTTGCTGTGCAGAAGCCTTTTAATTTGTTATGATCCCATCTGTTGATTCTTGGTGCTATTTCTTTTGTAACTGGAGTTCTGTTCAGAAAGTCCTTGCTTATACTTATGACTTCAAGAGTTTTACCTATTTTGTCATCCAGCAGGTTAAGTGTTTCTGTTTTAGAATTTAGTTATTTGATCCATTTTGACTTTCCTTCAGTACATGGTAAGAGATACAGGTCTAGCTTCAATCTTCTGCATTTATTAAAGAGGTCATCTTTCCTCCAGGGTATGCTTTTGAACTCTTCACCAAAGATCAAATAGTTGAATGTGCTTGGAGTTGTTTCTGCATTTTCTATTTTGTTCTTCTGTGTCTGCTTCTGTGTCAGTGCCATGCTGTTTCTACTCCAGTAACTTTGGAATGTAACTTCCAGTCTGGGCTTATGATGCTTCTCTTCTGGCGCCACATGAGTTTTAGGACTGTTTTCTCCAGATCTGTGAAGAATGCTGTTGGTAATTTGATTGTTATTGTATTAAATTGTGTATCAATTTTGGAAATGTAGCCATCTTGACTATATTGGTTCTGCCTCTCAAGGAACAAAAAATACCTTTCCATTTTCTCATGTCCTTTTCAATCTCCTTTTTCAGAGTACTGTTGTTTTCACTGTAGAAGTCTTTCACTTCCTTGGTTAGGTTAATTCCTAAGTTTTTAATTTTTCTTCATGCTACTGTGCATGGTATAGGTTTCCTAATTTCTTTCTCAATAGATTCATTATTTGTTACTTGGAATTTTTGGTGCCACCTATACCGGTGCTTCTCACATTGATGCAAACAGCCAGTGCTTTCAAATCCATAAGGTGCTTACTTTAAATGTAGGAAATATAAATTATTAGAAACAAAGTAAAAAAAGAAACAAGTAAAATGACTGCCAAGAAAACATAAGCTCCAATTTCTATTATTATATTCCATGAAGTGATTCTGTTCTATTGCTACAAATGTCACTGAACACTTTCTTTGGCAGCACCTGTTGATAGACCGCACTGTTGTAAGTCATCTCAGAAAGAGTGCTTTCTGCTTGAATAGGTGATTTTTCACACTCTGCGGTCTGTGTTGCAAGAGTACCTTACATTTTTATAACACTTCACTTTTTATAGTACTCATCATTTCCTTCTTGAGTCTCTCTAACAATCTTACTCTCAGGTAGTTGGGGCAGCTTGTTATGAGCTCTATTTTTTGGGTAAGAAATACAGATCTTTATGTGACAGTCACTGGCACATCCAAAGAGGGTAGTGATGCAGCTGAGACATAGCCTATAAAGTTCTAATTCATGATCTTGGTTCTTTCTGCTCTAATGGAGCCACGTGGGTGGCAGTGGACTGAAGCCAATAATCTGCAAATCAGTGGGCTCTGAGGGGTCACAGGATTGTGAGTGCTAATACTCCCAGGACCCACCCTACTTCTGTCATCCCCCAGAGCCCTTGGGCTAAGGATATGGCTCTTGTACTGCATGGTGGTGTTAGGAAGAAAAGTTCAACTGACTCATCACTTAGAGATTGCAACATGTCTTCAAAACAAAAGCCAATCTCATGCTGTGGCAAAGTCACTAAAACCTCTCACTGAGTTCTCTAAGAAAGGGACATAGCAAATTATTTAGGCTGCATACCCATAATCAAGGTGATTTTGTGGGTCTGGTTTCCCAAACTGCAGGTCACACTTTTAAGAGTGTATCTGTCGGCTCTCCTGTGCGAAGTCCGCAGATGTAAACTACAAACAGATCTCAGCAATTTCAAGCACAACTTCTGCACACTCTTGAGAAGCCAGTGCTCCTCCTGGTCAGCAGTAGCAGCAGCATCTGGGTGGGAGGGAGTTAGGTGAGTGCTCAGGTGGCCAAAGGCTGTGTGCGGTGAATGCCATTCAGAATCCAAGAGGAGGGCAAAGGAGCAGCCCAGAAGGACAGCGCTGGGCCCCAGCAAGGCCTCCTTTCCAGAATCCGAAAGTCCTGGTTTGAACCCCAGCCGTGCACCCTGCTGTCCCTAACAGGACTGCAATTAGTAAATGAAGCTAGATATAAAGTGCCTGGCACGCAAGCCCTAAGCTACCCTGGTCCCCAAGGGTAGAAAATAAAAAGCAAACAGAGTTCACCTTCCTCCACCAGAAATCTGTTTATACCTCTTTGGCTCCTTCAAAGAAGGTTTTGTAAAATTCTTGACTCATATGATTACGGGGAATAAAAAAAGCTTCAGGTGAGGTGCAGAATTGACATGAAAAAACACGGATAAAAGGAGAAGCAGTAAGAGTCACACGACAGCCACTGGAGTACAGCCCCAGGTTGGACTCATGTCTTCCCTGGGAATTTGTCACAGAACAGGAAAATGAGCTTTGCTTTATGCGACAGTTTTGCAGTGGCAGTTCTGACACCTACCCAGGTAGACTAACACACGCAGTACAGAGAAGGCTCAGTGGCTCCGTGTACAACTCGGAATGATCCCATCTCTAGTGGTTTTGATTCTTACCATGATTTGTTACTTTAGTCTCCACCCAGGCACTGCAGAAGAGGGGGATGCCTTTAAGATTGCCTTTAAGTTATGGTAAGCAGTGCAACACAGGATTAGGACAATTCAGATTGTTTTTTTGGCTTGAATTTTTCCAGTTGGCTGTCTACACCAATCACAAGACTCTTGTTTCTCTGAGCTGTGTAAAGTTAAGCCAAGTAATGGAGTACAAACGAGGACAGGCGAGTTTAATCATACAGCTGTTTCACACCATGTTTTGTTGTTTTATCTTATCCAGGCTGTTCGGATACTTTCTCTAGTTTATACATTGCATTTAAGCACTTTGGATAATCCATTTATTTTTCCCTTTTAGGATCAAGTGTCAAACAATGTAATGTTGAGTACCAGGATTTAACATCTGAATCAACATCTGAGGAACCCACCAGCCTATAGACCAAGTCACCAAACCTACCTTCCGCCTTCTGAGTGTTGGTAACAGAAAATCCAAACCTCAACTCTGCTGCTCACATCAAATAAAGAACAGCTGGCCGGGGACACTCTTTAATGATGTACAATTGGACTCTGTAATTTAATTCAACAAATATTTATTTAGTACTTACTACTGTGGTCAGACCCTGAGGATTCAAACCTCATTAAGACTGGCCCAGGTGAGTCCTGCGGAATGCAAGTGGGAGCTTAAGTGGTGATTGCTTAAGCCAGTCTTATCATTCTGCTGATGAAAACCCAAAGCCTGCGGAGAGAAGTGAGCTTCCCAAGGGAAAGGGCACATGAGAGCCAGGGCAATTTGAAAGTCCGAAACTATGGTTAGGCTCTAGGTACAATCACTCCCAAGGAAGTGATGGCAGATTAAAGTACTAAGGCTTCGGGTGTCACTCCACCCCTCAACTGGACACACAGGAAAGGACTATCCCACCCGACACTGTCTGCCCAGGCCCACCCCCTCCTACAAACTGCCCATGTGGCCTCACATTGGTCCCTTTAGTTCTGCAGGCACAGGCAAGGCCACTGTGCGCCTCGGCACATTCTCAGCTGTCTTCTGAGTATCGAACCTAGTGTAATAACAAAGATTTTCACACTTAAAATCTTTGTGATCTAGGGAGACACTGAGACAGATCTGCATGTCGATGTGCGCATCAAAAGCATACAATAACGTGAACGATTCTTGCCAATTCTTTTTTTTTTTTTTTTTTTGGTACCAGGGATCGAACTCACGACCTCATACTTGCCAGGCAGACGCTTAGGCCACTGAGCTAAATCCCCAGCCCTGATTCTTGCCAATTCTATCAGAAGGCATTGGATTGCACTAGTAAAGTCACTCTTTTCTTTATGATGATTGGTTTAACACTCTGACCCTCACGTTGAAAAGATAATCTCCTTCAAAGTGTGTAGTCATTAAAGCTTTTCATTGGACTCAACCATGTGTCAATCTGCACCTTGAATTCAGAGTTGGTTTGTGTCTGGCACTAAAATCAGTTGAAATTATTTTGAGGTTTTAAGGCCACTTTGGGATGGCTTCCTACAGGAGGCAAGCTAGGACTTATTTGAAGAAATGGAGATGAGTTGGTAGAAGGCAGTGTATTTCTTCCACAGTGCTTTCAAAGAGGCTAGAAAATAGGAGCAGGGTAGAGTAGGCACGGGGTGAGGAAAGGAACAAACCTTCTTCTGTGATTCCCTCATGGTTGGAGGAAAGTCTTGCAGGCAAGCTTACTCTGCCAAGGTCAAGGGAGCGAACAGACTTCTCGGCACGACCTGAGGCCAGATGCTTTCCATTTGGGACACCTTCGTACCCAGCTTTGCACTGACCTTGGAAATCACTTCCATCTGGAAGCCGGGGTGAGCCACAGGAAGACAATATGCAATCTCTCAAGCTTGCATTTGGCTTGGCTGTCAAATCTCCATCTGACCCTCATGAAATACTTATTACCCAAGATCCCTTGCATGGAATCAACATTCGTGAATTAAAAGCCCGCGGCCCTATTTCCCTTCCAATGGACACAGTTGGACATATAGAGAAGTCACAGTGGGATGCAGTCAGTGCACCAACTTTGAGAGAATGGTTGACCCTGAAGAAGCTCAGGGTACTTGTTCAGCACAGTAGCCAAGTGCTAGGGTTTGGGAGGGTACTGGCTGGGAGGGAGGGAGGGAGAGGGCATTGCATGTAATATTTTTCTTTGTGGTATTTGTCCCGGAAGATCCATTTGATATCGCCACCTGAACTTTGTGACACAGCCAGGTCTTACCAATAGCTTCTGTACAAACAACATGATGCAAATCAGCTGGGATAAAAGCAGTTACCATGGAAACCCCAGACTTTGGTTGGGAGCGTAAAAGTGATATTTATGATGACTGCAGCGCTGGTTTACAACAACCACACTACTTGGGAAGCTTCTTTTTTATCCTGAACTTTAGCATTCCTTTTTCCCCCCTTTGCTTTGCACAATTTGGCAAAAGAAAAAATTTTAAATCAGATAGGAAATATTACCTTCCCAGTTAAACAGCTAAAACAGGAGGTCTTGATTTATTCAAACCATATTTGCTGAAGACAAATTTAACTCTAAATGGAGAAACTGCTCAAAGGTCAGGTTTTGTCTTGGTTACTGTGAAAGAGTTGCTAGGCATTTTGTCCCCCATGGAGGCTGGGTTGACACCAGGAGGTGTGACTTCCCCACAACCATTTTTCCACTTCTCAGTAAAGAGAGGAGAATTACAGCTACCCAGAGCGAACACATCCTTATGTGGGCATGAGCATGGCTGTGGCCAAGCCACTCTGGATAGCAGGAAGACTGACTGCTTTAGCACACTGGTTGGGGAATGCAGACGACATTAAGGATGCAAGATTTGGCACCAGAGAACCCTCCTCATGCTCATCGTGTGACTTGGGGTGAGTTACTTAACCACCTTTGCCACAGTTTCATTTTTAAAAATGAAGCTCAAAAAACCTATTGTCCTAAATGTCCTCTAGGGTTAAATGGAATACTGAGCATAAAGCATAGAGCATTAGCCTACAATAAGCCAATATCCCAAAGCAAGTCAATCAAAACAAAGAATCTAGGAGAAGGAAGAAGGATAAGACAGAGGAGCAAACATGAGCAAAGTTGACATTATCTGGCTTTCAGCGAGTGTTTTTTAGTCTCGGAGAACTGTGGCTCCAAGTTCATCTGTAGCTTCCTCTGCTCATCTCCACCTGAGCCCTCCAAATTTACCTGTTCCTCCCACTTCATCCATCCCAGCCCAAAGCACCTGTTGCTACCAGTATCCGCTGCATTGTGGCTCCTGACCAGTGTCTAGAGATGCTCTTCTCCTGTACCCATCTACTTTTCATGGAAGAAACCAAAATTTGACTGTGAAGCTCTTGGTGGTGTCAATCCAGTCCTCTTCCTGGCTTTCCTGGCCCTGCTCCTGCCTCCCCTTTTCCTGTCCACATCTCCCCGAACTCCTACAGGCTTGAGAGCCAACTGGGGCGATTATAATTTAACAGCTCTGAACTTGGTCTGGTCATTTACCTAATGATCTTGGTTCCTTAAACTCATTTTTTCTGGTTCTCTTTTTCTCTGCCTTGTCTGTTGAATTTGACAATGGACAACAATCCTCCTTACTGAAAGGTTTCTTTCTTTGTTGCTCATAGTTCATGCGATGCCGAGTCTCCTGCTTTCGCAAAACCTCAGGCAATCGTGGCTTGTTATTCCGTCTATTCTTTCCAACTTCATATGTGTCCTAAAATCCTGTCTTCAGCCCTCCTTTTAAGGAGATGATCAGGAATAGAAAAATGGTTCCCAAGCTCTCCCCTCAGCAAAACACTGACACTGGCTACTGAGCTCTGGACCAGCCTTTTCCAGAGCACATCCAGGGTTGATGGAAATATGTCACACCTGAGCTGTCTGTAGGTAGCTGTGGAATATTTGAAATGTGGTTAGCCTAACTGAGGCATTGAACCTTTAATTTTATTGAATGTAATATTAAACTTAATCTGTCACATGTGGCTAGAGGCTATCATACTGCAGTGCACAGTTTTAATACTTGCACTTGATTAGCATAATTTTACATTGAATATGACCTTCTGGAACCATTTCTTTGCCCAGCGTTCCCATCAGTGACCCTAGTACTCAGCGCTGCAGTCCACACTTGAATGCTGTGTTATTAATTCTCCTCTGATTTCCTATAAATAGCCTGTGACTCTCACTGACCTGCTTGGAAAGGCCTCTGCTCTCTGCCTCTGCCTCTGCCTGCCATGCTCATTCAAACCCGGACAATCAGCTGGAACCTGGCCTTTTCACACCTCTTGTCATCACTGCTGATCTAATCTCAACCTAACACTGTTTGACTGTGTTACCTGTTCCAAATCTGTAGGGACACCCGGCCCCCACTTACTCTTCTTTTAATCCCAAATTCCAGATTTTTAAAAAGATGTTGTGGAAGTAGGTAAAAATCTCAAAGATACAGGGGTAGGAAGAGAATTCATGAACAAGAACCAAACTACACCGGAAATACTTCCCAGAATCAGTAACTGGGACCACATCTTATTAAAGAGTTTCTGCATGTCAAAAGAGGTTTCCAGCAGAGTGAAAAGAAAACCCACAAATTGGGAAAAAATCTTCATGGACAGTTCCTCAGACAAAGGACTTCTGTCTAGAACTTATAAAGAATTAAAAAAAAATGAGACCCTCGAAATTCAAAGACCCAATCCAAAAATGGGCATCTGAAATGAATACACAGTTCTCAGATGAAGAAACACCAATGGCAAATAAATACATGAAGAAATGTTCATTATCATTAGTCATGAGAGAAATGCAAATTAAAACCACATTGAGATTCCATCTCACTCCAGAAAGAACAGCCAGGATAGAAAACACTACCAACAACAAGTGCTGCAGAGGCTGTGGGGAAAAAGGAACTCTTCTACATTGTTGGTGGGAGTGTAGACTGGCGCAACCACTGTGGAGGTCAAAACTTTTTTCCTCAAAAAGCTGGGTATGGAAGTCCCATTTGACCCAGCTGTTCCACTTCTGGGCATATTCCCAGAAGAAGTGAAAACATCATACCACAGTGATATATGTGCACCCATGTTTATAGAAGCACAATTTGTAATAGCCAGATCTTGGAAACAATCTAAGTGCCCATCAACTGAGGAATGGATAAAAAAGTTGTGGCATTTTTATACAATGGAGTACTACTCAGCTATAAAGAATGATCACATTGAGATATTTATAAATAAATGTACATGACTTGAGATCATTCTCTTAAGTGAAATAAACCAAACTCACAAGTGTAAATACTATATAGTCTCCCTAGTATGAGAGTTGATAAGAGTATATAAGATTTTATGGTAAGCATGAGTCCCCATCTCATAGCTTTGAAGCCTTTCAATGTTTTCAATCATCAGTTGGGATGGTTTTATTCTGTTTTGTTTGACTATATCATGCGTGATGATATGAACAGCTCTTTTGAAGAAAACAAAACATTATGACAGCCATTGCTGATTTAATATCATCTTGCTTAGAAGTCCTACCATGCTTCTATTCTTCTACTACCATTGGTTCAATCTATCACATTGTGTCTTATTGGGATTTGAATATGTGTGATAGTTTAAACAAAATTTTTCTATCGAAAATGAGATATTATAGTACCCATTGATCATTTTCTGTTATTCAGTTCAGAAAGCCTTGTAATTCTTCCACTCTTTGAATGGCTTTATACTATTTTGTTATGTTTGATATTATTGTATTTGAAACTATGCTCAACTATAGCAGAGAAAGAGATATGGTGTTAGCTATTGTTGATGTCCGGTTGTCTTAATGTAAAGTACTGTGTTGCCTATGTTGTCCTGTTCTGATCTGCTCTGTATTGCCCTCTTTTGTTTTATTCTCTTTAAAATAAAATTTTAAAAAAACGATGTTGTGGAGAACCACTCAGACTGCTTCAAAGCTCAAGGGCATCTAAGGACATGACCCTGCCTTCAATCGCAGACACACAGTGGGATAGAGTTATGTAACCATGACTTAGCACCGGTAAGCAAGCATGTCCTGGTTACAAAACTATGTAAGAATGTAAATATGACGTAACAATCTGTATAGGAATTATACAATAAAGATACAGGTGGCTCCTGCTCTTGTTCTGGTTCTTGTACTCTGCTCTGCTCCATGGTGCTTGCTATTGCTGTTGATGTCTTGCACACATGGGTTCTTTAATCTTTGGGGCCTCACCCTTGGAAAATCTCCCTTGAGACTCTCCCCACCACCCCCCAGCAGGCCGACAGACATCAAGGAGAAGGTTGCTGCACTCAATCTGGTCAACATTGTCTTCCACGACTCTTTCTACACATACCACACACACACACACACACAACACTCGTACCATATACACATGGGTTATCAGAGAGGTTGTGGACAGGCTGTGCTCACTTCTGCCTTGGAACTTCTACTGGAGTTTTAGATCCTACCTGTCAAGATCTAGTGGAAGAGAGTCCTCCAGCCCTGCATGAATATCTAAGCCTTGTCTGACATCACCTCTGAATTCCGAAAGCATTTATAGTGCATGTGACTTTGTCCTGGTGACTACTGTCTTGTGCACATTAACTTTTTCCCTCAGATCACCCTTGAAATCTGTGGGTCTTTAGCATCTTCCAGCTCAGGACTGAGCATGCAGTAACTACTTAGCGTTTCACAAACACTTGATTTGTTGCAAGTTCATGGTAAGAACAGGACACAAAAACACCTGCAAACTCAGCCAACGTTAGACTCACGTGGTTAATAATTTACTCCTACTCCCCTGCTCATCCTAGATTTTTCCAACTTTAATTCCTTGCATCTGTCTACCTCTTCTCTTCCTGTAGGAAACCAAGAGTTAATTATGACAGAGCTGAGAAAGTGTAAGATTTCGTGATTTTCTCCTTAGAAATGTAGCCATGGTAATGCCATTTGGTCAAAGAAAGCTAAGGTGCTATAAAGAAAAATGCCAGATCTAGTTGATACTGTTGGGTAAGCTAACCTCTCTGAACCTCATTTCTGGGAGGAGGCAAATTGAGAATAAAAATACTGACTCACAGTCTTACAAGGGAACTCTGGAGATAAATAACATAATATTTGAGTAATGGGCTACAATACAGAATCTGTAGCAGAGGGAGAATGAACCTCATGGGTGGCACAGGCACTCTGATTTTAAAGGATAATGCAGAGGGCAATGTTTAAACCAAAGGACCCGATTAAAGTGCAGAACTTCAGACTGTGCAAACTAAGCAGGAGCGGGAGTACTGCCTGGAATCACAAACAGCACACCAAGGCCGCAGCGGGAGAGTAAATACAGTGCCACGTGTGCTGGCGAACGCAGGCCACATGTGCCATCAATGCTGGTTGCATACAACCTCTGATTTTTGTTTATCTTTTTTTGTTTTTCTAACCAAAGGTAGAAAATCATCGGAGTTGGGAGTATACTATGAGAGAGCCGCCCACCATTCCTTTTCCAAAAGCTTTGGAGCCAAATGTGCTTTAGAATTCAGGCCTTTTCAGGCTGTAGAAAGGTAATATGGACCCTTACCCAGTCTGTGCATTGCGAGGCATAAGCAGGACACAGCGTATAATCGGAAATGCAATATAAATATTTTTGCAAAACAATGTATGAAGTTAAAACCTAAAACTCATTGGATTCACTTCCAAATGAGCTCTCATTCATTCAGGTTTTGACCCCCAACTATTGTTTTATTAACTACTATTTTAATTGTATATATTTATGGACTACATTGTGATAATTATATGTAATTATGCTTAATGGTCAAATCAAGGTAGTTAGCATTTCGATCATATTAATTTTTTTTAAAAAAATTAACACATAATAGTGTAGAACTTCCTTTTGTCAGAGAAATTAGGAATTATAAGGGAATTATGTTCCTGTGTTACTCCACATAATTTTCTACAAAAAAGAGGCAGTCATTTTGAAAGTTCCATTTAGTTTTTAACAATTAAAAAAATAGTGGATAGCAATTCCAAAACTTACTATGAAGATATATTAGTCAAAACAGTATGCAAAATCAAGTTTGTTTTACTAAAAAATACCAGTATGATACTGGCATAAGGATAACATAACACGGAACATGGATCAGAATTCCACGTAAAAGAGTAGGATTGAAAGCATGGAAATAAATCCATGTACCTATGAGCAGCTCAGTTTTGACAAGGCTGCCAAACCCATTCAGTGGGGAAGAACAGTATCTGCAATAAACGGTATGTCAGCCACTGAGGTTCTGCACGCTGATGAATGGGGTTGGAACCTTACTCCACACCACACAGGGAAATTAACTCACATGGATCAAAACCCCAACTCTAAGAGCTAAAATGATACAACTCTTAGAAGAAAGCATAGGAATAAATCTTTCTGACCCTGATTTAGGAATACGTTCTTAAGCATGATACCCACAATATAAGCAACATAAGAAAAAGTTAAAAAATTTATATTTCATAAATTAAATCTCATAAATTATCTCATTAATTAATTATATCTCATAAAAATTAAGGACAATTATACACCAAAGGTTACTGTCAAGAAAATCGAAGGACAACCCATAGAATAACAGTATTTGCAAGTCATATAACTCATAAGGGTCCAGTATTGGCATGTATAAGTGACTCCTAAATCTCAGCAACACAAAGACAAACAGCTCAATTAAGAATGGGCAAAGCACTTAGAGAGGTTTCCGGGAAGATACACAAACATACCATAGGCACCTCAGAAGATGTTAGTCGTTAGAGAAACGCAAGAGAAACCCACACTGAGAAACCACTTCACACCTGTGAGAATGAATACAAGAAAATAATAGGAAGGAGTGAGGACTGGGAAGAGCAGCTTCAGCACTGCTGATGGGTGGGTACACTGAGGCAGTGACGTCGAACGCAGCCTGCAGTACTGTGGAGCACAATTTTCAGTTTCCCAGTGTGCTAAACTTACAAGTACCCTGTGACTCAGCAATTCCATTTCTATCTAAAAGAACTGAAAAATGTGTTTAAAGATCTTGCATATGAATATTCATAGCAACTCTATTCATAATTAGTCAAAAGATAGAAACAGCTTTAATCTTCATCCTGTGACGAATGGATAAATACAATACAGTCTGTCAGTAGAATGAATTATTATTCAGTCACAAAAACAAAGTATGAATTACTATTGTTACATGGATGACTTTTGGAAGATTATGATAAAAGATACAAGCCATACACAAAACACCACATACTGCATGATTCCCTTTGCAGGTCATATCAAGACTTGCCCAATGTGTAAGATGAAAACAGATTGATTGTTGCCAAGATTTGGGACAGGGAAATGACTAAAGGGCACAGAGTTATATTTGAGGGTGATGGAAATATTTTCAAACTAGTTAGTGGAGAATTACAAAGCACCATCAGTGTACTCAATACTATGGGACTGTACAATTAAAAATGGTTAAAATAATGAATTTTATGTTACATGAATTTTGCCACAAGTTTAAAAAGTGGACATAATTATTGTCTTATTAGGGACCTTTAGGCACTTGGAGAACTCAGACTTTTTTTTTAATTACTGGGCAAAATGCTGAAAAGAGTAAAAAAATTTAAGTAGTTATAAACAATTGTGTTCTATTTTAAATATAGTGTTTCTCCCCATTTTGATAAATTTTAGAAATTTGTGTAGCATAAAGCCCAGTTTGATAAATTTTAGAAATTTGTGTAGCATAAAGCCAGTTTGTGCTGGGCTGCTTAAGTCTCTGTTTTGGGGTTGACCTGTGCATTGTGGAGTGTTTCATCTATTTCTGGTCCAGCCCACTGGATGTGTCAGGAGCCTGTCCCACCCCAATGGTGACACTGTGATACAAGTGTCTCCTGAAGTCAACATTGCCTCAGGCTGAGAACTACAGCTACGATCTGTTTAGGGATCATTTATCATTCTGGGATTTCATCATCTTTTGAGTTTCCTTTTTAAACAAATCCATGTTTGTCATTATCTATTAGTAATTTGCTAATCATGATGAAATCAAAGCGGGGGAAAAAGCAACACAAACATTGCAGATTCCAGGTAAACCTCAAAACCGTCGCTCACTAAGGACGCCACCAACTTGTAAATAGCAGGTTTCCAACTGGCAACTAAATGCCCTGGCAATAAGCTAAATGTGGACAGCACATAAAAAAAAGTGAGTGTGCTGAATGTTCCCCTTTCAAACCCTTTTTGGGCAAAGACTACTGCTCTGCCTGCATTCCAGAATAATGACAGCCCCTGTGCCCTTGGTCAGCGCTGCCTCTTTCTCCCTTGAAAACGGGAATCGCACGCCTGGGCCTTGCAGAGCTGCTGACACCATTTACTGGGTCTGGTATCAGACCCAGTTAACAAGGAAGCAAGGTGTGCTCTGATCCCAGCTGGCAGGGAAATGCTGAGTGTTCAAGGCTCCCCAGTGGCTGCCACCAGCATGGTGCTGCTTTTACCCATTTTATACCTCGGGTTTCTCAGTGGGGCACAAAGAAGAACTCTTTGCACAAAGAGTTCTGAAACCAGGTCTGACAGCTTCAGGCCTCTCTTCCTAGAAGTACAGAGGGCGGGGCAGACCCAGGGGAGA
Source organism: Dolichotis patagonum (assembly GCA_004027295.1). NCBI lineage: Eukaryota > Metazoa > Chordata > Mammalia > Rodentia > Caviidae > Dolichotis > Dolichotis patagonum. The sequence continues at coordinate 51,081 of PVJX010006086.1, read as the reverse complement.
TTGTGGTCCCCTGTTGTGGGGAAGGCAGCCAGGCAGCTCCAGCAGGATGTCACCTAATCTTTGCTGTGCCTCAGTTTTCTCCACTCTGCATCTGCACTGCAACTGCCATCTTGTTCTGGGATTTCTCTTAGATGCAGTAAGTGGCATGTAAGAAGCACTGATGTGGACAGACGGAAACTGCATGTCTTTTCAAACTCATGTGTTGAAACCATAATCTGCAATGTGATGATAAAAGGTGGGGCCCCTGGGGCATAATTAGGGTGAAATGAGGCTGTGAGAGTGGGGCCCCCTTAGTGGGGCTAGTAGCCTTATAAGGAGATGGAGGGAGTGGTGCTTTCTCTGCCATTCCGGGACCCAGGGAGAGGAATCCAGCACCCGATTGGGCTGGCACTAGGCTCTCAGACCTCCAGCCTCCAGAGCTGTGAGGAACGCACGTCTGCTATTTAAGCAGCACAATCAATGGCATTGCCATAGTCGCCCAAGCCAGCGAAGACAATCACCCCCCTCAGCACACATGTCCTGCCCTGTGGGAGTCATTTCTCTCACTTGTCCTGGGACACACTTGTTAAATTCTTCACACGATTTCTCCCAGTCATCTTGTTCGTGGTCAGGCCACAAAACAGAGTCCAGCTGGGGCTCTAATACTGAGCGACCCCTGCTGAAAGGCCAAGGCCGGAGAGTGACAGGCACACTTTGTCCTGAACTTCTACACAGCAGGCGACTCTCATTTTGCTCTGCTCTTAGGTGTCACACTGCAAGGAGCCTGCACTGCAGTCCTGCTCTCTAGGTCACACCGACTTCCAGGCTCTTTGGCTAAATTCTTAATATGCCTGAGAGAGCACACAGGTAAGTTACAGTTTCTTTTTATTTCCAGTGCCAGGGAGCAAACCCAACGTCTTTAGACTGAGCTGCATCTCCAACCATTTTATTTTTTATTTTGAGAGAGTCCCCCTCAGTCATGACATCAGCCAAGCTGGGCTCTAGTTTGTGATGCTCTTATCTCGGCCTCCCGCAGTGCTGAGATTACCGGCTGGCCTGTGCCACCACACCTAGCTTTCCAGGTGACATTTTATGTCACAGCTAAAACCTGGTCTCCATAACCAGACTCAGATGTTTCTGGAAATCAGTTTGGCTAGGATCTGCCTGAATAAACCCTGATGAGCCCAGGGTTCACTGCAGGAAGAGGGCTAAAGGTGAGATGGCTCCCAGTGGGCACTCATAGATAGCCACCTCCCGTCAGGGACGACGAGCACGGACACGGGACACAGGCAGCTCCCAGTGCGGGTGGATCCAGGAAAGGACGAATGCTGAGATCTCTGAAGCAGGAGACGGCCCTTCAGTGTTGCCAGGCAAGGTCAGCCGAGAAGTAATTGGGGGGTTTGGGGAAAGGTGCCTCCCAGGGGGCAGGTACCCCAGCAGAGGACAGGTCATACCACCTGCCAGGCCACACAGGCAGGACAAAGCAGCTCTGCTGCACGGAGGGTCACACACTTGCTCTCCTCTCCTCTGCTCCCGAGATAAACAGCTCTACTCCATCACTTCGAACTGCAAACGGGGTGATCTTTTTCCTTCTTCCCTTATCTTGGATCTGGAAGATGTGAACAAGGACCTGGCTAGTTTCAAACAAAGCCCATTTCCAACTTGAATCCATGAGGTAGAGAGAGAGAGAGAGAGAGAGAGAGAGAGAGAGAGAGAGAAACTGTTCTCATGCAAAGATTCAGCTACTGAACAGAAGAGGTCCATCTGCGGCGCATCCACCTCTAAAAGTGTCACGTGGACTGAGATTGCTAGGTGGTCTGGAAACACGAACTGAGGAGCGGCTGCGTTTACAGGGCTGGTGCAGGTGATAATGAAGACAGAACAGTGTGCCGAGGAGCAAATCAAAGGGGCAGGCGACACCGAGGAATGCACATGGGGCCAGTAAACTGTTACTAAAAGCAGATGACTAGATCATGGCTTGAGAAATCAGGAGGGAAATCAAAAGAACGTAGCAAAGAGGCAACCAAGATGAGAGAGACAAGGAGAAGGAGTTTAGATAAAGGAGACTGGAAGGACAGCTGAGGTGAGCTCCAAGAGAAAGAACACAGCAGCGGACCCGCCATGGGGGACGCCATCTGCAGGGGAACAGCGGCACCGGGTCTCAGGCCCTTGCGATGCCCTTGGACCACATGGCGAGAGAGTCGCAGGAGATCTTTGTTTTTAGGATGATGGAGGAATACTCTCTAAGAATCTTGCCTGGAAGTAAACACGAAGGCCCAGAGAATACCTGATAAAAACAGCAAGCAGGCTCGTCTGAGTTTGCTGAGAGGGCTCTGCAGAGCAGGATGTGGGATGTAAAAAATACCAATCTGGCGCCTTTCCTAGACCAATGCTCAGGCCTTCGGAGTTATGTTTTGCCTCTGTCTTTATTGGCAGAGTTTTGCTAAAGGTTATGTTGTCCTTTACTGAAGTAAAAGATATTTTAAACTTGTGGGCCATGTAGTCTGTGCCACTGTCACATGGAAGCAACCACAGATGCTATGTAAACCAACGGGCCCGAGGGGTCCAATTTTATTTACAAAAACAGGCCATATTTTACCACCTCCATAGGGCATATCTTACCCTGTTCCAAATGGCAGAAAAAAGCAAAATCCAGAACACCAGAGCAAGTAAACCACAGTATAGTAAGAGGGCAATTAGTGTCAGTAAAGTGAATTAGAGAAAGACATGGAAGATAAGATGGGCAATGTGAACACTGAATAGAAATAATATAGATTCAAAATGAAAATTTCTTTCTAACCAAAACATTTGCATTTTAGGGAAAAGTGAAACATGAAAGTGCACGAACCTCCTTGTCTAATGTGGGTTGAGGGGTAGTAAGAGAGAGATGAGGATTAGAGAAATGCTTTTGCAAAGTTCAAAGGGAATTCCTAGTTACCTGTAAAGAGGAGGCAACCGTTCCAAAGCAATGCAGAATTTTAAAAATTTCGAAAATGGTATGTTTTACAAAAGAAAAGGAACTAAGCATAAATAATAAAGCATAAAAAAGGCAAAAATCAAACCAAATAATCTGTTCCAGTAAGTGAAAATGAATTAAATTCTTATTAAGACAAAAATGTCCTGGATAGAAGGACTATGAAAAAATTCATTTGCAGTAAGACATACAAGCTAGAAATATAGATAGGCAAAGTATACTGGCAAATGCAAACAAATATTAAAGATTGCAACATTAAATTTTTAAAATATATATGTCATGGAAAATGATTAAATAGGACAAAAACTATCTTTAAATGGAGATATTATTGGCTCAATTTTTATCTACAAGCAATAACAGCATATATAAAACAAAAAATATAAAATATATGTTAAAAATATAAAAATAACTGGAAATCTCAGTAGCAATAGGAAAGTTTACAAAGTAGACAATAAAGCTAAAAATTTTGAAAACAAATGAAGATATGAAAAGTATCAGTTAAAATTATTAATATATCCACTAGACATGTAAATTATTGATAATATCTTAAGTCCTAAAGAAAATCTCAGTTATGTCTATAGCTAGAAATTCTTTAATTTATATTCTCTGAGTAGAGCTGTATAACATAGCACATTACAGGTTGATTTTAAGAAAGTGGGAGATGAAAAGACCAGTTATTTTCAAATTAATGAACAACACACAGGGACTCTTTTCTAGGAAACATTAAAAACAGGAATACAAATGCTTAGCAAAGCAGGAGGAGAAGCTAAAGTTTGCCTAAAGGAAAATGGAGAGCTCTGATTGTTTTAAATCTTAGATAAGAAAGAATTAAAAGGCATAAGTCAAACATTCTGGTCAAGCTAATATTGAAAAGCAAAACATAAGCAGAAAATGAAAGTAGGAAATCTCTGGAGATTAAATCAATGCATGGAAAAATAGAGTAAAGTATTTAGTAAATCATGAATCTGAATTATTTGCAAAAAATCTAGTAAAATAGGTAATTTTCCAGGAAATCTCAATGAACATAAAAGAAATTACAAGTACATGATGAGGGAAAAGAAAAGGATGGAAAATAAGAAAAACTACAGAATTTCATGTTTACGTCCAAGTTAAAATGTTGAACCTGAAGAAGGAAAATGGAAAGAAAGAAAACTCAAAGGATCGAATCTGACAATCAGAATAGATCATTGTCCATGGAGGAAACAGAAACCAGTCTCAGAGAACTGTACCCATAAAAGGAGCTGTGCCCAAATGTTTTATGGGCAAGGTTTTCAACCTTCAAGGAACACAGAATTCTTACGCTACTTAAACTTTTACCGATTGTAGGAAAAAATAAAAACTGTCACAATTTACTTTATGATAAACCCGATAGTAAAATGTGACGAAGACAGTGCAGTAAGACAAAGTAATAGACTTGTTTCATATAGAAACATAAATGCAAGCTGGAAGCAAAATACTGAGTATGGTGCAGTAACATAAAAAAGAATAGTGTCACACGGGCAAATAGTATTTCATCAAAGAATACACGAATAGGTTAATAGTATGAAATAAAATTATCAACTCAATGTCAAGGCAAAGGGTTATGTTGTGTATCAAAAAGTGGTATTTCATAAAATTGGAAACTGTGGTTTTTTTTCTTTTTGTAAAATTGCTTTCTACATGCAAACAAATTAAGGCGGATTTTAAATCTGAGTCTGTATAGTTCTATAAGCCATAGAAAGACACTTTGTTGGTTTGGTGAAATGTACCGATCTAAAACCAACAGTCAGCACCCTATCTAACATCAAAGTAACAACGCAGTATTTCCTAACATTATTGTTACAATGAGTTTTTCAGATGATGTTAGTTAGTATGGTTCAAAGTACATTGGGAACAAACATGCAGTTCAAAACTGCACATTTATAATCAAAGCCACTTAGGAGGTTGAGCTGGAAGGATCACAAGTTTAAGGCCAGCCTGGGCAACATGGCAAGATCTTGTTTTGAAAAAGAAACAAGGTATTAAGAAGGTATTAAACTGTATGATAGAGCCAAGGTCAGTGAAACAGTATGACATCAGAGGAGAAACGTAAGTGGAAGAGAAACAAAACAGATTTAAGATTCTTTTTACTATAACAAATGTGGTTTTTGAAGTAGAACGGGAAATGATGGATTATTTGACAAATCTTTTGAGACCATCTGGCTAACCTTATCGAAACGAATACAGTTAGACATCACCTACCAAAACACACACACAAACTTCCAGGGAGAGTACTAACAAGGCTCCAAAAGAAGTAGGGAATGAAGGGAATGAAGGTTATCTGATCTATTTTGGGGACCATCTTATTGAGCACCCTTGGAAGGTACATTCCATGATGAAACAGATTAAAAGCCTGGCTACATAACAGTTCTCTATGCCTATCTCTTTGTAAAAAACATAAAAACAGTGAAATGCAAATGGGAAAAATGATAGCCAAATGTGTACAAGGATTATAATATTTTTAGATGTTCCTCATCTTCATTTTCCTTTGTAAACCCCTTTTATCCCTCCTTGCATTCTACCTGCACTCATGATCCTAGAAATCCTAGGCACTGCCCAGGGAAAGAGGAGCCATAAATAGAGGACAAAAGGCATCCCTGTCTACCCAGGAGACTCTGGGGAAGAAAAGGGGACATTTGTTCTGAGCCCCTCAATCGGTGAGGTGGTGGAAGAATTTGAAGACATTTGAAGCTACAGGTAGGGGCAGAGAAGCCCTTTCCCATGCTCCATCTGGATGTCCGAAAGGTTCTCCCCTGCTGGAGAGCTCCCCACTGGTACTGCGCAGCCAGCAGGGCAGGCAGACGGTGACCGTGGAAGGATCCTGCAGGGCTTTCTGTGCCCCGAGGCCAGGATGCAAATACTGCTGAGAATTAGGGCCCCAGATGTTCAGTGGATGTTCAGTGACCTTGAGGGTCCAGGTGTAAGGTGTAGTCCTCACCATACCTGGGAGATGCTGTGGACCTTTAGGAAGTGGGGTCTGGGTTGGGGGTTTTTGGGTCATTCTGGGAGTCCCCTTAAGGGCCCTATGGGGCCTTGGTCTCTGTCTCTCTCTGTTCCCACTTCCACCATGATGGACCATCCCAGTTGGATGCTTAGAGCAATGGGGCCACTGCATCTTAGACTGGAACTTCCACAACCATAAGGCAAAATCTCCCTCTCTACTTTGTAAGCTAACGGCCTTGTGGATTTTGTTATGAAGACAGAAAGCTGACAAAAACAGGCCCTCATTTCTGATACCTTTCTACTTCCCTCTGACTACCAAGAAGCTCTGTAAACCAACCTTCCTTCCTTCCTTCCTTCCTTCTTTCCTTTCTTCCTTCCTTCCCTCCTTTTTATAGTACTGAGGTTTGAACCCAGGAACAATTGGTTTATGCTAGGCAAGTGTTCTGCCACTGAGATACATCCTTAGCTTTTTTTATTTTCTACTTTGAGACAAAGTCTCACGAGGTTGCCCAGGTTGGCCTTGAATTTGTGATTCTCTAGCCTCAGTCCCCTGGAATTATAGGCATGTACTCTGTGTGTATTTTATAGAAATCTGTGAGAAAGGTCACATAGGTTTTTGGACAATAAAGAAGTCACATTTTCTCAGGACACCTCAATACAGGGTGAAAAAATCAGTAACCTAGTACTTAGGACAAGTAAGTGATTAGCATTGCCATTGGATACTTGAACTTACCAATAAAAAGGAAATAGAAAAACCACTGTATACAAAGGGGCCTCAAAAGTACAGGCAGAGACAATCACAGAAAAGGACAAATAGAAATGACTAATAAAAATGTAGAAAGAAATGTTCAAATAGCAAAGAAATACACTACCGAAAAGGAAAAGCTGTTATACAGATATTAGACTCGCAAAGTAAATAGCCAGGCTAAAGTACAGGACACTTGTTAGACAAAGAAAACTGACTTGGGAAAGTGTCTTCCTGCCCACCCTGAAAATAATGAGTGAAGGGAACACAGCTGTGGCCTGACGGGAGAAGCCATCTGACTGCAGCCCGGATGAGAAGACAGCTATCGTTCAAAGCGTCCTCAGAATTCACCATCCATTCTGCCCTAGCCTGCAGCGGACTCTTGAATTATGATGGTAAATCTTCGCTGACAAGTTTCGTCTTGTGGAGGGAGCCAAAATTAATTCAAAGCCAAGCTTGGTTATACTATTTGTGATCATGAGAAGTATGTTCTCATAAATTTAAGCTCCATAGGCAACGACAGGGGCAGCATTCCAGTACTGTGTGGTGGCCCACGGAAGTAAGTATTGAACGGCGTACTAGGAGGCTCAGACTTGGCAAGATGTGTCTCACATCGTCCTATAGGAAGGACTCTGGACTGGTCTTTCCACACCCTTTTGTGGCTCTTCTGAATATAAGCCTGATCATGTCATTTGAACATCTTTGGATAAAGACAACTTGTGAGGTGACCATCAAGGCTTGTTTAGTCTGGTCCCTCGTTTTCTAGCTTCATGTGACATTGATTATCTCTGGCCTCTTGACTGTGGCCACAGTGCCCTTCCAGGAAATCCTCACGGGCTCAGGCCAGCCCCGTCAGAGTTTCACCACATTCTGTCTCCCCTCCCTCCCCTCTGCACACCTCTGCACTGTGTGATTTTGGGCGCCAACAGCAAGCCCTCCTTCCAGTAAGACTTTTTGGCCCTTTTCTGCCTGGAACCAGCCTTATCCATAGCATAGGTTTTCAAAGAACTGTGTGCTTCTCCTCCTAACTCCGTACACAGTTCTGGATTATTCTGTATGGTCATCTAATGAATGCCTGTCTTCCTCTGGAGATGAGAGATCTGCAGGAAGGAAGGGACCCTGACTGATATATTGCTTAATGTATCCCACCGCATAGGAAGATCTCAGCAGAACTGATGGAGGAGGAAGGTAACCTGCCACAGTTGCGAGGTGAGTATTCTGCAAAGGTCCCTGACAATCCCCTACCTCTGTATGTACCTGGTACCACTCCAGCTGGAGGTGGGTCTGATTCCCTTCCCCACAATCCTAGGATGGTTCCTGACTTGCTTTGACTCAGGAGTCAGAGTGATGCCGGCTCAGAGGTGGGTCTGGCTCTTCCAAGACCTGCTGGCATCTGCCTTGGTGGTCTTGGAGGAAACCGCTGCACTATAACAAAGTGGGCGTAGGCCATGGGAGGAAAGGAGGCTGCCACAAGAGCCAGCCAGCCCCACGGGGTGCTGACTTATCCCTGGCTTGGAGATGGCGAAGCCATCGGATGGGAGTTGCTTTTTGCCACTATGTTTTGGGAAGGTTTGGGATATAGTAAGAGTAACTGAAAACTGGTTTCTTATTTTAAATCCTAATGGCAAGTAGACTGTGCCCATGTCGTCAACTCTCAAAGGTTGGCCTTTTAAAGAACAAGGGGCCTGATGCCATCACACTGGTAGCAAAGCAGCACTTAACGCTGGTCATCTTGGAGACCTACTGAGGGAGGACTCACAGTCATTGTATGAAATCTGAACACCACGATAGGCACCAGTTCCTCTTCCTTACTGTGTTTCATGAACTTCTGCTGAACACGATTGGTTCCCTACCCTTATTCACTCCACCCAATCATCACTTTGCCAGCTCTACCCCACCCAGAGGCCCTGCCTCAGAACACATTTTCTTTCCCTACCACTGTGCTGCTTCCTGTCTTTTATAAAGCAAATCACCAAATATTATCTGTCCTGAAGAGCCACACTGCTTCCTTTGATTCAGAGATAATAGCTATGGCTTAAGTCCAGTAATAATGCTGGCTTTCTGTATTTAGATCAGATAACGTGTTCAGAATTCAGACGCACAGCTACGTAGTCAGTGACCGTTGCTGCCTCCATCCCTTTCTTCCTGATGCTGTCTCCTTCTCATGCCTCCAGGGACACCCCCACCATGGCAGTGTATGTTGACAAGTATTAGTAACAGCCTGTGATTTACATGAATCCTTGTAAGAGGAGCATTAACTGTCACTTGCTCTGTGTCATTCGCCATGCGAGGCAGCTGGCCTGTGTAACATCCCATTTTATGAGCAAGATTTAAACTTGGGAGGAGACGAAGCAGACACCTACCTCCAACTCTAATCCCACTGCCTAATGCAACACACAGCAGAGTGTGAGACCAGCAAGGAGCCAGAGTCTTCTCCCTGAGAGAATTCTCTGTCTTGAAACTCAGTCCACATACCCGAGTGTCCTGGGCCAGTTCCTACGCATGTGGCATCTTTCAGCTTTGCCTGCCACACTCATCCCTGCCCTGCAATCCCCTGCCTCTTCAGCAGCCTCACAATCACTAATAACCCTCTTCCCAAGAGAACACTTGTCACACTTTAGAGCTTGCGTCCCTTGGGTAAGATAACATGATGGTGTGTTTATTTTTCTTTTCACATTTTGCATAGAAAATGAACTAAAGGTTCATAAAAAACAAACAACATCTTGCTGATGGCCCAGCAGAAGTAATGAACGAAATCTTTAAGAAACTACATAGTCAGCCACAGTGCTTCTAGAAGTTTCTGCAGTGACCTCCAGACATAGACCATTGCTAGGTTCCTCAGCACCTGGTAATAATAGCATGATGAGCACACTCCCTGCCCTGTGTGAACTGCTTGCAGTTTGTCTCCTTAATTAGAGGGCGAGACCCTCAAGGGCAGGAGGTGTGCTCATCCGTTTTTTCATTCTGTCTAACTTGTGCCTGGGACTCACTATACCATCAATATATCCTGCGGGAAATATTCTTTCCCTTGATTGGTCTTACGAGGAAACCGCAGTCTGCAGGTTGGAGTTTCAGGAGCCTTTGCTGTCTTGTGGAGCGGGCTGTGCAGGCCCTGTTAGCTGTAACCCTTCCCTTCCCTTCATTTCCCTTCTCTACCCATCCCCCTCCTTCCTTTGCTGGGATAGAACTCATGGCTCGGTGCATGCTAGGCAAGCACTCTGCCACCGAGACGCACCTTCAGCCCTGTATGTTTACATTTCCCTCCTGTCACATCTCTTAATATGGATTTAAAAGAAACCCACTGATTCTGGGTACTCCTCTCTTACCACAACTTCTCTCTTCCACATCTTTACCTCAACAATACCCACTCCCGGAGAGACTCAAGAAGGAGACTATTTAAGAACCAGAGCTCCGTGTTCCCCTGTGGCCTCATCCATCAGGCCTCATCTGATAGCGGAGCGCGCTCACCAACACAGTCCCAAACTTCCAGGCCACCTATCAGCCCTGGGTGCTTTCTGCTCTCTGGATCTGCATGTGTCATAATCCATTGCAGGCTGTGTTCCCTTAGAGACACCCATGCTTCATGTCGAGCCCTAGAATTCACAGTCTGCCCCAGTCACATCCCCATGGCTCAGCTGCTGGACAGAGTCACACAGCCTTTGTGACTCCTTCAGTGTAAACGCAGGACTCTAAAGCCCAAACAGGTCCCCAGGACTTGCCAGTGACTTCACAAAATTTCCACAATATATTTACTTTCCCACATTCAAAGATGAGCATTTCCTATGTTCTTTTCCAACCTCCCCATTCCCCATTCTCCTCTGACTCTGAGCTGATCTCTCGTTTCTTGTTTCGCTGAGGATGTACAATTATTGTGAAGAGACCTCAATGCTCTCCTTCATCCCTACCTGCCTTGGTGTTTGTAGCCCTTGTATTTGTCACTTCCTCTACCCGAAATGGAATCCCAGCTCCTCTCTTGCTCACACCGTATGTCTCCCTCTCTATTTCATCTTTCCCATTAGAACAGAAACATGATCTCATCTCTTACCTCTGAAAACTTTCCCTAGATTCTTCCAGCTACATCCCTTTTTCTGGTTTCACTGCAGCAGAACATGCAAGAGAGTTGTCTATGTTCCACTCCATTTTGCTTTTTCTCTAGAAAGTACACAGCCAGGTTTTTGTTTGCATTGTGCCCTTGAAGATGTCACCCTCAATGGTAATCTCCCATCACTAAGGACCTCCTTGTCACCAGTCCCACTGTTGGCCTGTCCTCCTTTCCCTTGGTCACTCCTGCCTTCTGGAAGCATTTTTCTGCTGCCTCCAGTACACAACAATCTCTTAATTTTCCTCCTACCTCCTGGGCCGCTTCGCCATTTTTTTTGGCTGGGTGGTTCTTTTCCTGACTTCAAGTATCAGAATTTGTCAAGGCTCAGTTTTTTCTTTTGCCTCCATACCTGCTCTCTAGCAGAGCTCTTCATATTTGCACCTTTGTGTGTGTTCACGTGTTCAGTTTCTATCAGTAGCCCACCTTCCCCTCTAAGCTCCAAATTCATCTATCTACAGCCTACCTGGCTTCTCCACTTAAGATGTCTAATAGCTATTTCCCAGCATGCTGTCTACAAAGTAAATGCTCCTAATTCCCACTTCTAACAGCCCCGTCAGACCCTGTCATTCTCTGGTCTTCCATGCTCAGTAAAATGCACTTCCATTTACCTAGTTCTTTAGGTCTCAGTCCTGTAAATTACCCTTCGCTACTCTCCTTTTTCCCACTCTATGCCCAAATTCATCAGCTCTCCATTAGAAAGAAGTGCTGAATGTAATCACTTCTTACCACCTCCACCTGTCCCATTTGTGTCCAAGCTCCATCTGTGTCACAGCCTCTCACCTTTTGACTTCTCTGAGCAGCTTCCTCACTGGTCTCCCTCCTTCCACTCTTGCCCACCCAGAACACTCACGCTCTATCCAACAACTGGAACAATCCTTTAAAAATATGAGACTCGCCACCTCCTGCTCAAAACCCTCCAATGGCTTCTTATCATAATTAGGACATACGCAAAGGTTACATTGGCCTAGACGACCCTGTGTGACTTGTGCTCATCTATCCTTCAGCTCTTTCGGGATTTGTCTTCTTCAGCCATAGTGCTCTCCTCTTTTGCTTCTCTGTACTTGCCATGCCCTGGGCCCAAGAACTCTTCTAGACCTTGCAAGGCTTGGTCCTCGCACCAGTCAGGACTCCACTTAAATGTCACCTCTGCAGATTGGACTTTCCTAACTACCTGTTCTGCCATCTTGTCACTCTCATCCTCTTATTTTTGTTGATGTGTTGCAAATGCTTGTTAATCCTTGACTCTTTCAGGGCATACTTATCTATTTATGCCTATCTCCTTCAAAAGAAAGGAAACATTTCCTTTCTTTTGAGGACTTTTCTGCTTTGTGCATCCTAAGGTATAAAACAAGTACGCAATAAACACTTGGCAAGTGAGCAGGATAAGTGTGCAAAGTTCCAGAGGCACTAAGAGGTGGGAAGCAGGAAGGAGGGTTAGCAGGCATCTTCGTGAGCTGAGTGTTATCCACATCAATTCACAGCTGCCAGGCACTCCAGGGGCAGAGCAAGCCCCAGTGACAGGCAGGTACAAGGCAAGGCCAGGAGCTGGACTGAAAGGGGCCTTGCCAGCAGCCTGTCCCATAGACATGTTGCCACAGTAGAAGTAATGTGCATTTTTGCTCTTGGAAACAGTAGCCACTGGCCACGTGGGACGAATGAGCACCTGAAAAGTGGCAGGTGGGACTAAGGAACTGGATGTTGATATTAAATTTCAATTTATATGGAAACATTTACATGCACCTGGTGGCCATGGTGTTAGAACCTAAAGACTCGCCCCCTTCCCCCACAATCTCGGGATAAGAATGGCTGAAAGGTCGAGTGAAATACATAGTTTGGTAAAATGTCTGGAACATGTTAGCATCAAAGTATGGCCCTGCTGTCACGGCAAGGTTGCAAATGAAAGCACTTTATGTACACGTCATTTATATAGCTCCAAGGCACCCGCGATGGATTTTTATTAATTTTCACTATGACTTTTGGTTAGAGTTAGTGGATAACCAGTATGTGGATCTATATTTGTACTCATGAACTAAAAATGGCAAACAACCATTGTGAGATCTCGCTGAAGGCTTTCAGAGATAGATAACTATTCCGAGGAGATCAGCTTGCAGATACTTAAAATGAGCTAATTAGTTTTCACGACAGCGTACTTAGCATGTGCAAAAAAAACCTGAACTTGTAACATTACAGTATTATTTTCAAACAGGGTCATCTGCAACTTCCTGGATGATTGCGGATATGAGTAAGCGTCTGTTTTAATACTTAGCATTAAAATACACGAGTATTGAGTTATCAAAATATTATAATGAAATATTTAAGGCTTGCATTGGTTTTAGCATAAAATCATTTTTGTTATTGTTAGTGGCTTCTCCAACACCTTTCCATAGTGAATCCAGGATATAAAATTAACAGATACAGAACATAGGCAGACCATTAAAACTAATCTTTATGGACAATCTAATGCGACAGTAAACTCACACATTTGTCCAGTATAAACCTGGTGTTTATTTTCAGGCCGAGGGGTTTCTATTCCCCAGGACTGGCAGAGGGAAAACAGCATTCCACAATCCATCTGAGTACTCTGGAGACTGAGTCTCTCTCCAGAGAGGGCAGATAGATTTAAATTAAACACAGCTTAAAGGCTTTAAGGAGAGTTGACATTCTTATTAAGGAGACCAATTAATCTGCGTCAGCCAAAGCCACTTTAAGGTTGATGAAAAAGTGCCCTCGGACCTCAAGGAAAGGAGATTGGAGTAGAAAGAGAAAGAGAATTCGCATTTCCTCCCAGGGGGCCTGTCCCTGACTGTCCCAAGCCATTTGAAATGCAGATGGCTGCCTAGTCGCTCAGGCGAGGGGCTGCAAGACTTACCAATGGGCATCACTAAGAAAAAGGGAAGCCAGCAGAGCACGAAGCACCCGACCACGATGCCCAGCGTTTTGGCTGCTTTCTTCTCCCGGGAAAACTTGAGGAGCCGCACCGAGAAGTGGGTCTTGTTCTTGGAGCTGGCCACCCCACCGCCTCCTGCGGGGACATTTTTCCGGTGGATGCGCAGCGTGACTTGCTCCGAATCCGACTTGTCGGTCTTGAGGCCGGATGTGAGGCCCCGGCTCTCCCTCTTGGCCACCACGTAGACCCGGCAGTACATGACCAGGATGATGGCCAGCGGCACGTAGAAGGAGCCCAGCGCCGAGAAGAGCACGTAGCCGGGGTCCTCGTTGATCTGGCAGATGGTCTCGTCCTGGGGGGCCGGCTGCCTCCAGCCAAACAGTGGCCCGATGGAGATGACCAGGGACAGCGCCCAGACGCAGAGCAGAGCCCGGAGCCCCCGCCTTTGGGTGACGATGGTGGGGTAGCGCAGTGGGTAGCTCACGCCTATGTAGCGGTCGATGGAGATGATGCAGAGGCCCATGATGGACGCGGTGCAGCACAGGACGTCCACCGCCGCCCAGATATTGCAGAAGACCCTGCCGAAGGCCCAGTAGCCCAGGATCTCGAAGGTGGCCGAGAAGGGCAGCACCGTGGAGGTGAGCAGTAGGTCGGCCACCGCCAGGTTGACGATGTAGTAGTGCGTCACCGAGTGCAGGTGCCGGTGACAGGCCACGGAGAGGATCACTAAGATGTTCCCCAGCACCCCGAAAAGGATGAGGCCCCCCAAGATCACCCCGAGGAGAATGGCCTTGGAAATGTTCACTGGTGCGGGCGGGTGGGTGCAGTTGGAGCTGTCGGAAGCATTTCCGGAGAGAAACACCATGGTCCCAGTCGGGGCGGGCGGGCGGGCGAGGTCCGGCTCCCCAGGGCCACCTTGGGAGGGGGGGAGGCGGAGCGGAGGAGCCGGAGTCAGACCGGCTGGGCTTGGTTAGGGGTGAGGGAGCGCGTTTGGGTGAGAAACAACCCTGGCCAGTCCTGGAAACCCTTGGAGGGCCACGCTAACGCGCTGAGAACTGGGGGCGACATGGCTGGGGGCGCGGGGGCCGCCGAGACCCTCTCCACCGGCTGCGCGGGCCAGGGGCCCTGATGCCTTCGCCTTCCTACCCGAGGTTGCGCGCAAAGGTCAAGGAGAATTTTTTGCAAAACGCAGTCCGAGAATTACCAGAGTCCGCTTTTCTGTACTGTCTGGTCCATCATAGTTGGGAACAGACTGAGCATTCTGGGCATAATTCGGAACTGAAAATTCCAGTGCCAATCCTCCCCCAAATCACAGTCAACTACGGATCAGCGGCGCGTGCTCACAGGCAGGCACCGCAGGGCTCCGGCGCTTCTGCGGGCCCGCAGTCCCCGACGGCTGCGCTCCCCCAGCCTGGCCGCCTGCTATTTCGGGTTCTAGGCGCGCTGGCAGGGTGACAGGGGTCCAGCGACGGTCCTGAAAGAGAAAGGTGGACCGTGAGCCAGGCGCCCTGGAGCGAGGCCATGCCCAGCCCGGCCTGCGGTGGACTCCGGCTGGGAACCCGACGACCCTGCGGTCCTGGAGCAACTGTGCCCCCCCTCCCCCCGCACAGGAAGGAGACGCGTGTGTGCGGCTGTGAGAGGCGGGGTGGGGGGAGGGGCCCGCGCGCGGGGCGAATCCGCTGTGCAATCGAGACTTCGCCTCGCCGCCTCTGACCAAGTTCAAAATCTAAGCACAAAAATAAACAAGAAAAAAAAATCACTGCCTCCAACTCCAAGCCCCTAAAGCCATCAAAACCCAAGCCCTGACTCCAGGAGGCCGAGGTGAGAAGGCCAGCACAGCGACCATAAAATTCTAAAGCTCGCGCGCGCGGCGCGATTGCGGCTGGCGTGTGTCGCACGGAGCCAGGTCGGAGGAATTCGGAGATCTACCGGGCTGCCCTCCAAACCGGTCGCGTAGCAGTCACCTGGAAGGGGCGGCCAGGGAGCGGGAGCCTCGTCGACCCGGGAGCCGCAGGGCCCGCGCCACGCGCACGCTCGCGACGCGCAGTTTGCACTCCGGTGCGGAGCGCGCGGGTCTGTCCGCCAGCCGGGGGCCGACAGCCAGGTCCCCGGCAAAGCAGAGCGGATCCCGAGGGCTGAATGCGACCCAGGTCGGCCGAGATCTGATCGCCGCGCCACAGGGTCGCGAGCCACAGCCGGGATCCCGGGGAGCCTGGCGGCGAATGCGCAGCTGTGTCCCGAAGCTCTGCAAGTGGTGGTCACTGCGGATTCTGTAGCCGTAAAAATCAAGCCCGCGCGCCGGTGGACAGGGACAGCTCGGATTCTCTGAGCTGGGGACCGTGATCTGCGGCAGAAACCTGCATTTCCAGAGCTGCAGAGGAACCTAGGGACGCGGAACAGGAGTGCGGGGCGTGAGGTCGTGGTCACCTGGCCTCCGGGACTGGGCCCCGAGGCAGGAATCCCGGGCAAAGGCTACGGTGAAAAACGCCACGCCGAAGCCGTCACAGGTGATAGTAAACAAATGCCACTCGCAAAACCGTTCCTGCTACTCCGGAGCGAAACAGGGTTAAAAAGACACTTGTTAACTAGAAGGCAACTTCCCAGAATAGAGGAGGGAAACAGGCGTGGGCTGGGAGTGCTGGGGAGAACCGGGCCAAAAAGGGGCAACGCGAGGGGCGAACGGGGCTGGGTCCCGGCTGGACCCCCCGGCGAGGGGCGCCTGCCCCACGCCCGGGCCCTGCGGTGTCTGCGCCCCGCGCCCCGCGCTCTCACTCACCTGCAGCGCGGCCGCGGGGGAGGCGCGCGCCGGCCTGGTCCTGCAGCCGCCGGCCCCGCCGGGTCTCCTCGTGGGCGGAGGGGGCGGAGTGGGGACGCCTCTCCCGGATTCCCCGGAGCCGGATTCCCGTCCCCAGCACCCGCTGACTCACCGCCCCCGCCACCGCGGATGCCTCTTCCAAACTCCGGACTGCAACGCTTTACCTGGGCATCTCGAAATGAAGAGTGAAAATAGAAAAAAAAAAAAAATACAACCAACCAGTAACTCCACTATCACCCTTTTAATATTGGCTCCTCGACACCAGAGGAGGAGAGAGGCGAGGAACTTTGCGGCTCTCGCTGACGTCAGACAGGCAGGAGCCCAGAGAGTACCGTAATCTCCTGCTGTTACCGTATTGCTCTGCAGACACGGGCAGAGCGCGCACGGCCGGACCTCTGCAGTCGCGCCTGGAGAGTAAGTTGGGTTTTAGTGGGTTTTTTTGTTTGTTTGTTTTTTAAGGGTGTGTGTGTAATTTGTAGTAAATAACTTTAATGGCCTGATTCAAAAAGAAACTCACCGGACACATTTGCCAGGTGTTACTGTGCGCATGTTGCATTCACAGAAATCCTGGAAAAAAGTGACTTTGTACCAGTTAGCTATTTATTAACACGTGGCCAAGATTTGTTAAAATCAGAGAGTACCTTGTTCTGCTAAATATGCAGATAAATTGGAATATCTGCAAGTGCTTTGAAAATGGGTAAAATCAGATAAAATTCAATAAACTTGGCTATAATAAAGACACTGTATTTCCAGAGAGATGAAGTGAACATGTCTAAAGTGATCCACTTTGTAGTTTTTTAGACAATGGATTTGTAAGGCATTGTGTGCTCTGTGCTGTTCCTCACGTGACTCAGTGTTTTGAAGTGGCCGTACATTTATTTTCAATTTTCATAGGAAGATGTTTTATTGAAGTACTATTACTTGTCTTTAATTCTGATTCAGTAATAACTGGAGCTTGGAAAGGGGGCAAAGTTGTGTTTGCTTTTTTTCTGATGAATTCCTTGCTCTGTTTACCTTATAGTCGAATAACCCTGTATGTATTTCAAAATATAAGGAAAAGCAAGAAATTTTCCCATTCGTGCTTCCACCTCTTAAATCGTCTTTCTTTTTTTCTTTTCTTTTCTTTTTTTTTTGAGATAGGGTCTCACTCTGTAGTGCATGCTGGCCTTGAACTTGCTTGTGTAGCCCACGCCGGCCTTGACCTCACAGTGATCCTCCTGCCTCAGTCTCATGTCCTTCATCTTTATTGAGTCAAACAAAGCATATTTTCTTATTTACTGGGTTCTAGTAAGCCTAGCAACAGATAGTTTTGAGCAATGGTGTGTATGAACTTAAAGTCTCCTCTGAACACAAGTTAAGATGATTACTTTTCTAAATCCGATAGTTATTGGAAGATTCCTTTAGAGCAAATGCATGTCACAGTGTTTGGAGGAGGAGCCCTATATCGATGACTACCAAATACGCAGATTTCCTTCTTTTGTACACAAAATCTCCCCGCCCCGATGGTAGAGATGGTAGGCACCATATCTTTTATATTTGAGTCGACTTGAATATTATTTTAAAAACATATGCACACATGGCTTGTTCATCCATTAAATGCATTTTAGGCTACAAAGGGAGCACATGGGTGGGCAGAAAAGCAATCGGATATTTTCCAGCCCTTGCTCTGATGACTGTCACCTCTCCCTCTGGGATTCAGTCCCTTAGGAAGAGCAGGCTGTTCTACAGTTCCCTGGGACTCTAACTCCTCATTCCTGAAGATGTGCCAAGTTCCTGTTTCACAGATTCTATCCGCAACTTCCCCCGAATGTCTATTGCTTAGTTTCATAGTTACTAACCTCAGGCTATGAATGTCAATTGTCTATTAAATTCTGTTCCATGGTAGATAAGGGAAGGCCTGTTATCTGCAAGAAAAACAACTGAAAATCGCTCAGCTTTGCAAGGTTGAATCTACAGCAGTCTCTGGAGTTCTCCATCTCTCAACCTTAGCACATGGGGATTTACGCTGCCCTCAGTGAGAACTAGCTGATGCCTAGACCAGAAAAGCTTTGTGTTACCAAATAGCTCTTTCAAATCCTTCCCTGGTCAGTTGCAAAACCAACTTTTTAGAAACAAGTATTTCAGTCACTAACCATCAACACACAGGAAGCTGTCCACCCTCTGGTTGTGCCCTCCTCATCCCCTCTTTCTCTTCCTTCTTTCTTTCTTTCCTTGTGGTGCTGCGGGGTTGCACCCAGGTCCTTCATACCCACCTACATCCCCAGCACTCCCCTTTTTATTGTGAGTCAAAAGTCTTGCTAAGTTGCCCATCCTGGAATTGAGCTTGTGCTCCTCCTGCCTCAGTCTCCCAGAGTGCTGGGCTTACAAGTGCACACCACTTTGCCTGGCTTGGTTCCTTTTCAAAGCCTATTTGACATGGATGTCCTAGGAGGCGACTGAGTCAGACAGGTGGGCAGGCACGTGAAGAGTGAACAGGCTGTGGGGTGATTAAGGTGCTGCCCTCACACTCCTGCAACACTGCAGCACGAGAGCTGTACTGAGCCTTGGTTTCCTAATTTTAAGGAGATAATAAAATCCCACAAGGTTGTCAGTGGGGTTGAGTGAAATTCTCTCAAGAATGTAGCTCCTAGTGCTTAGTAACTCTTTTTAATGCCAATCTTATTAACCCTTAGCCTCTCTGCTCTTTTTGTGTGTTAAACTACAATATACTTCTAACTCAGGTAGTCCGTGGTCACTGGTACATTCAGCTGGAGAGAGTCTAGGTGACCTGAACGTTACACTTGGGCCCGGTGGTGAAATCAAATGATTCAGTGTAGGGTGCTGGGAGAGCTGTTCCTCCTTCCCATTCTCTGCTTGTCCCACACTGTGATGCTTAATCTTCATTGCCATCTTGATTGGCTTGGAAGACACCCGGGGGATTAGTAATATACACTTATGGGTATGTCTGAGTGGGTTATAGAGACGTGACCTTGGGTATTATATTTGGTCCCTGACCCTTTTCTTTCTGGCTCTTTCCCTGTCTCTCTGCTTTCTGGCTGCCGTGAAGTGCTCAGATTTGCTCTACTGTGCCTTTCCACCATGATGTTCCTGCCTGGAGATTAGCTGACCCTGGACTGAAACTTCTGGAACCACGAGCAAAAATAAATCTCTCCTCTCTTAAACTGTGGCAGGGATTGAGACCCAGCAAAGGAAAAGCTGACAATACACAGTGAGGGACCACGTGAATGTGTGGGTACACACTGTTGTGATACTGTCTATCCAGAAAGGGTGAGCCCAGATAAAAGGCCTGAGGGCCATAACAGATATTGTGTGGCCATTTGGGGGAGAGAGAGAGAGAGAGAGAGTGTGTGTGTGTGTGTGTGTGTGTGTGTGTGTGTGTACTGGTTGTAAATAGGCACATTGCTTTAGTCTCAAAGACCTAAGGGAAGGCCATGGCCAAAAGAAGTCAGAGCTGAACTCCATGAAGACTGAAACCCAAGGAAAGACCCCATGTGCCTGGATCTAAGGGAGCTACTCTGTAGATTTCAGGTGTGATGGAATACGAGAGATCTTCAGAAGGGAAGGTTCTGGGAAGGCTCATGGGTGATATTGCTTGACTTAAAATTTGCAGGATGAGGAGCATTCAGATGACTAAACAAAAGTAGGATGGTAAGTTAGCAGCTGTATCACAGCGGTGTGTGTGTGTGTGTGTGTGTGTGTGTGTGTGTGTTCAGGAAGTACCAGTCTGCTTGGAGACGGGGTGACAATCAGCACACACTCGATGCCTTCCTTGGCAGGACTCTGAGTGACTGGGGGGAAAGTCAGCAGGCGTAAGAGACTCTGAGGTTAGAAAAATAGAAAGGATCTGTCAATCATTCTCTTCAAAAAACAATAGACAATGGAATGAGGTGCCGTTGTCTGGGATTTATGATTCCAAGCGACAGAGTAGAAGGCTTAATGTTAGCATCCAGCGAAAAAAACCTGGCTTTTCAACCTACTCCCTTAAGGCTTAAAAAGGTAAAATGGGAGGAAATTGAAAACCACTTCCCAAAAAGATATTGATGCAACATCAAATCACAATCCTCCAAGCAAGCATTGTGGGCTAATCCTTTATCAAACGGAGTCAACTGTACAGTGCAGGACACTGCTGAGGGGAGATTTGATGAGATAATAGCTCTGCCCTTGGTGTCATTGGCTCACATTCTTGTCTCCCAGAGAAAATAACGTGCTCCAAATTTTGTGAGTTGCCTCGTTTCACGCATGCATTATAGGAATGTCATCCTCATATACTAAATGTGTACTAAAATGTGATTTATGACAGCTTCACAGCACTGCAGTTCTGGGTACATGTTGTGTTCTGAATGTTTCCCTCCCCCTTCTCTAAATTCAAATGTTGAAGCTTAATTTCCAAAACAGTAGTAGGAAGACTTGGAATCTTTGGGAGGTTTGAACAGGATTGGTGTCCTCATAAGCGAAATATGAGGCAAACCTCAACTTTCTACCATGCAAGGGAATATAAGAAGTGTCATCTGTAGAGGAGCAGGCCTTTGCCTGACACCCAGTCTGTTAGTACTTTGATCTTGGATGTCCCAGCTTCTAGGGCTATGAGCAGTAAACTTCTGTTGTTTGTACATTATCCAATCTAAGGCATTTTGTGACAGTAGCCTGAATGGATTAAGACAGTAAGATAAATTTAAATATTTAGATATTTTATTTCTTGCAAAAATTTCTGACCTATAACTTTATAACTTGTATAATGATAAGTACCCTAATATGTAACATTGTACTATTATCTTTCTTAAGCTTGATTTCCATAACTGTAGTGAGAGGATTAAAGATTATGAGTATTTAAAAGGTTATAATACACTGCCTTCTATAAAGCTTTTATGAGTGTAACTATAAAAGTTAAACTCTCGATAGTATTATATGGGACAATTTTTTGTCCCTTCTCAAACTTGGACATTTATAATAAAGAAGACACATTTAATTATATATAAATGAAAAAATCTTAGTCAATTTGACAAGTAGAAATATATTTCATTTAAAACTTTGTGTTTTTAGAGTGTAACTATATGAAACCAAACAACATCACAAAACTGTGTTTTTAAATGACTGTATTTTCATACATTTCACCTTTATTTCTACCTAGTCTTTTGAAATATGTTTGTCCATGCTTTTATCAATCATTTTGATCAGAAATTGCTATAGTTATTTCAAACATCAAATGAATTAATGCAAGAATTAGAGGCTGGAAAATTATTAGGGAAGATTGGGAAGCAGGTGAGGGGAACCCACCACTGTAGTTGCTTTCAGAAAATCGGGAAGTGCAGAAGAATCCAAAATCATGCTGATGTGCTCTGCTTCCCAAAGCACCAGTGATGTGCGGGACACACAAAGACCTAGCAGAATCTCACATCACTGCGACATGAGCACTTCACCCTGCGCGACATGGTCACCTGTACGCAATAGCTTCTGCTCCTCCTCCGCTTCCCGGGATTCCCTCTCATTGGTGCACTGGGACCTGGAATCCTGATGGTACAGTGTCTTCCCGTCACGGAAATTCGGAAACAACACAGAGAGAAAGTGGTTCTGGAAGCATAGTTAGTTGCTGACAGCCTTAGGTTTCTGCCTTTCTGGGTCTGTTACTATGCTCCCGCCATAGCTCAGGCTGCGAACCATGGCTCAGCGCGGCGGAGATCCTGTGGTAGACCTGTCATTGCAAGGCCTGGGTTTCCTTAGTGGGCGACTGTCTGGAATCTAAACTCAGGTATGCAGGGGCGCAACGCTTCCTCCCTCCTTCCCTTCTCCTTTGGGTGTCTAATTTGAATCTGCCTAAAGACGCTCCTTGCCTTAAAAAAAAAATTTTTTTTTTAACACCTTTTCTCTTTTCCTTCACAGGCACTTCTCCAGTAATCTTCCGTATGATTAACCATATCTCAGTGACTGTTTCTTGGAGGATCAAAATTAACGCATGAATTAATTATGTTGGCATTTGGCGATGTTTGCTGCCATTTCTTCATGCCCTAGCCATTTAAAGGAAAAATCCTTCATGAGTGTATGTAAAGAGAGACTCTGCACGTATACACGCTCCTAAACCCCCGTTTACTTATGGTTTTTCCTCCACGGTCAGGATGGCTTACCCCATGAAAGAACCTGCCAGGGCTGCCGAATTCCTCTCTGCTTAGTGCATGTACCTCCACGGTGGAGCTCAAAGTCACTTATGCGAAAATAGTCCCCTAATTTTCTCTGGCTGCACTTCAGCAAATAACAAGCATTATCCTAAGACTTAAAATGAGAGGACATTTCCCCCTTTCTTTTAGTGAAGAGCACGCTTGGAGATCTGGATCAACATGGAGTTTTTATCCCCTCTGGTTAACTGGACTGCCAAGGGTAAAATCTCTTCTCCCAGCGTTAGGAAAACCAAACCAAGCAACGGATAGAAAATAAGTTGTACTGTTCTTTTTCTAAACTTTGTATGGTCGTTTTTATAAATTTTCTTCTCTGTTGAAGCCATCAAGTGAATTCAACGAGAGGATTTTAATAAGTCTAAGAAAAAGCTCGCAGTCAGGTCAAACTGATTTTAGAACCAATTATTACTGCAAAATCCTTGAAAGAAGCGTTACATTACAGGCTGAGAATAAACCACGAAAAAAGGTCCTTCCAGATATTCAGGATCTTCTGCATCTGTTTGATAATTTCAGTGACAAGTGAGTTTTTAAAATTTGAAAAAGCAAGGAAATTTTAAATTCAGTAACTTGCACTCGAGTTTAATAACCACACATAGATAGATGTCCGCTAACATTCTGGATGTGACTACTATGCCCAGCACATAAAATCTAAGTTTAAAATATACTTGCTTATGTATACTGAAGTTAAAAGAAAGATACATAGTCTCTCTCTCTCTCTCTCTCTCTCTCTCTCTGTCTCTCTCTCTCTCACCAGATTTCTATGTCTCAGAAATTTTGCAGCTACAAGTGACAGAAATAGTAAGATAGATAATTAAGGTATTAAATATTAGTCTCTTTGGTTAATATTCGAGAAACTAAAATGTTCACATAAGTAGTAATTTTGATTAAGTTTCATTTCAAGACAGTTTATCATTTCCTCTGTTGGTCAGGATGGGATAAGGAAATATATTGCACAAGGGAGAATTTAACTGCAGAAATGTTTATGAAAGTTCTATTCGTGGCAGTTGGACTTTGGATGATTTAGATTAGGGAAATGCCTTCTAAATAAGGCATAAAAAATAGAACCTGCAAAAAATGTTAAATGAAACTACATCAATGTTCAATATGATAAAAGAATAGGGGTACAATATTATAGCTTTCATTGGGAGCAATGTATTTAAAACATTTAACAAACAGATCATTTTCCAGAATATTCGTGTTCTGTTGTTTTCTGGCCTCCATTGTTTTTGAGAAGTGGACCAAATTTTCCTTACTATTTCCCTGTAGGTAATGTATCATTTTTCTCTTGCCGATTTAAGAGTTTTCTATCTTTGTATTTCATTTGTTTCACTATGGTGTGTCTGTGTCATTGTTTGCATTTATACTGCTGAGCTGCTTGGATCTATAAATTTAGGTTTTTTACTTCCTTTGGAAAAATGTAGCTATTATTTCTTCAGTTTCTTCTTTATCCTATTTTCGCTCTCTTCTCTGGAATTCTAATTGCACTAATATCCTTTCTGTCTTTCATGTACTAAGGTTGTGTTTACGTTCCCCAAATTTGTTTCTCTGTTCTTCAGTCTGGATAATTTTTGTTGATGAGTCCTCAGGTTTATTCCTTGTCCTACCATTCCAAAACACTTAAGACCAGCTAGCAATCCTAGTCATTTTTTATTATGTGCTAGACAATGTGAATAACACGTGTTTGGGGATGCTGTGTTTGGCTATGCTCAAGTGTGCTGAATTTTGCTTTATTGGATAATTAACTTACCAAGATGCCAACTCTAAATTCTGTCTCTGTGGTTATGGGCATTGGTTCAGTGGCCATGTCTTTCTGTAGATTTTGGAGTAGTTTTTGTATGATTCTTTTCAACAGAGTATAACAAGCTTCTCTTTTTATATATGTTTGCCAAAATTTGTTATCGTTCTTCTTTTTTATGGTAACTATTTTAAAATATGTGGGATGACATCTTATTGTAGTTTTAACTCACATTTCCCTAAAAATTGTCTTAAATAGTTTTTTCATGTATATTTTGCCTATTTACATGTCTTTCAGGTACTTTGTCTATGTTTTAAATTGGGCTATTTGTGTTTTTTTCCTATTTTCTTTTTTTGCTATTGAGTTGTGTTCCTTATACATTTTTTATATTAACCACATGTGAGATGATGTATGGTTTGCAATGATTTTCTCCCAATCCGTGTGCTACGGTTTGGGTGTGGTCTGAGTCTCCCTGAAGGATTCTATGTGATGAGAGCCTTGGTTGGGAGTTGATGGAACCTTTGGGAAGTGGGGTTAGGGGGGACCTGTGGACCATTGTTGGTGTTCCCTCAGGGATGATTGTGAAGCCTGAGTTTTTCTCTCTCTGACTTTCTGTTTTTCTAAGATGACTTTCTGTTGTACAAGCTCTTCCCTACATGGTTCCCTCACTACATTGTGACTACACCCAGGAGGTCCTTTTCCACAACTGAACCAGTGGCAGTTCCATACCCTTGAACCTCCAAAACTGAACTAAATAAATCTGTTCTTAAGTTAGCTGCTTCATTACGGTAAACAAACCGACCAATATACACAGATTCTCTCTTTACTGTGTTTTTTTGTTTTTGTTTTTGTTTTACAGAGCGTTTATGTTTCATCTCTTAATTTTACTTTTGTCGTCAGAGCTTTTAGGGTCAAATTAAAAACTTTTTAAAGATTGAACCTAGGGTGTTGTGCACACCTAGGCAAACAGTGCTACCACTGAGGCATAGCCTCAGTCCAGATTTAAAAACCTCACCCAAGACAATGATGTGTAGCTCTCCTCCTATTTTATCCAGCAGTTTTACAGTTTAAAGTGGTCTTATATTGAAATCTTTAGTCTTTTTGGGTTTAGTTTTGTGTATACTGTGAGATAAACTCCCAATGTCATTATTCCACATAAAATACATAATTTTCCAGCACTGTTTATTGAACAGACTGTCTGTTCCCCATTCTATACTCTTGGAAGCTTTGTCAAAGATCACTTGTCATAAATATATAGGTTAATTTCTGGGCTCTCCATTCTGTTCCACTGTCTAATTTTCTATTTTTATACCAATACTATGCTGTTTTGATTACTATACCTTTGCAGCATATTTTGAAATGAAGTACTATGATGCCTCTGGCTTCACTCAGAATTGCCTTGGAGAAACACACACATGAATCATGTGAAGGTTCTCCATTTCTGCAAAAATTATCATTGAAATTTTGATAGAGATTACATTGAATCTGTAGACAACTTTGGACAGTATGTACACTTAGAAGTATTTATTCTTCCAAGTCATAAACATGGAGCATCTTTCTAGTCTTTGTGCCTTCATTTTTTCCATCAATGTTGCATTGTTTTCAGTGTCTGAATCTTTCACCTCCTTAGTAAATCTAAATCTTCCTATCTACTATAAATGGGATTATTTCCATGATTTCTTTTCTCTGATAGTCTGTTGATAGTGCATAGAAATGCACCTGAGTTTTGCTTTTCTGTTGTTCTGTCACCTGTGACCTTACTTATTTGTTATTTATAGGAGATTTTTTGGTGGAGTCTTTAGAATTTCTCTCTATACAATCATATCAGCAACAAAATCAGAAAACATTTACATATTCCTGTTCTAATTGCATGCATTTTATTTCTTTCTCGTGTCTGATTGCTCCAACGAGAGCTTCTAGTACTATGTTGAATAGAAGGCGCAAGAGTGGTTAAATATGTCTTGTCCCTGTTCTTTGGGCAAAAGCTTTCAGTTTTGAACCTCTGAGTATAACGTTAGCTGTGTGCATTATTGTATTGAGGCTCTTGCCTTATAACTACATTTGTGAAGAAGTTTTATTATAACAAATTGTTAGATTTTTATGAGCTTTCCCTTTCCTATCTTCATCCAATTCATACCCTGACAATAGCCCTTCCTTAAAGTTTTTTTAAATTTCAAAATGTTATACAAAGGAGAGCATATAATCTGTTACTTAATCCATTACTTTTTTAGGGTTTAGCTTTTTTAAAAATCAGTACCAGGGATTGAACTCACGGCTGTGAGCTTGCGAGGCAGGTGCTTATGCCGCTGAGGTAAATCCCCAGCCCTGGGTTTAGCTTTTTTATTTTTATTTTTTTGATACACATAAATGTTCATTAAGGTATGATAGGAACCATAGTTAATTCCATTTTATTGAAGAATAGTATTTCATGGTATACACTGGTAGTTTAACTATTCACCTTTTGAAGGACATTTTTATTATGAATAAAGATTCTGCAAATATTCTGCATACACAGAAATTTATGTGAACATGATTTCTCATGTTTGTTGGATATATATTGAAGTGTATAGATGCTGGGTTGTATGTGTTATGTGTTTAGTTTAATAATAAAGTCCTAAACTGTCTTCCAGTACCCTCCAGCACACCTTGAACATCAGTAATATATTAGGAGTTTGGTTTTTCCGTATTTGTACCAACATTTGATATTACTGCTTCAAAAAACCTTCAGCTGTCCTGATAGATGTGCTATCTCCTTGAGTTTTAAATTTCCATTTCCTACATTCATGGTTAGTAGTGAACATTGTTTTATGTGCTAATTTTTCATCTATTAGTTCTCTTCAGTGTAACAACTTTTTTGTTGTTTTTTTCTTTGTTTTGCTAACTTTATACTTGATTATTTTTTCTGAAGAACTTTGGGAGTTCCTACTATATATTCTAGGCACTAGTCTTTTGTTGAATATGTAGTTTGCAAATCATTTGTCTTAGCTTTTAGCTTGTGTTTTTTATACCATCTTTAAGTATGATTTCTAGCACAGTACCATACTAGGCCTCCATGTTCTCAAGATCAATCCAGATTTATGCTATTGACCTGATGGCTTGTCTAGTTAGCATTCCTTCTACTGACATTGTCCTGGTTTATGTGTGGAATTATTTAGCAACCTCACTGAGAGAGAGAGAGAGAGAGAGAGAGAGAGAGAGAGAGAGAGAGAGAGAGAGAGAGAGGAGAGAGAATTTGTAATAATGACAACTGAACAATTCTTGTTTGATGAAAGAAAAGGAGATACTTCTAAGGGGCTTCCATTAATAGAAAGATGGAAAGACATGAAGAGGAGGGGTTTGGGAGACGGCTGATATGTTTGTAAGTGTCCACTGAGCTTGAGCTGCTGGGCAGAGATGTACAGCGCGCAGTAACACGTAGGGCATTAGACACACAGTAGCAGTGGAAGCCCTGGGAATCATACTGCGAGCCAGGTTCTGTATTCCTGACAGAGAGTTAGCCAGGAGCAAAGCGGGTCCTGTCACGGGGCCTACAGTCTAGAGAGAGTAGGGGCCTTAGACACCTGTTTGAAAGTGTGAATGATTTTATTGCCTGAGAGATGGCTCTGAAGACAGAGTTTGGGCACAATAAAAAAAATGCTGGAATATGCTCAGGTTTTCAGGGCGAGAGGAAGAGCCAAAGGATAGAAGAACCAGGAGAGTTAAATGCCAAAATTTTTAAGGTTTTAAAAAAAGTGTCGGGCTGGAGATGTAACTCACCGGCACAGCGCCTGCCTGACAAGTGCGAGGTCATGAGTTTGATCCCTGGTACAGAAAGAAAGAAAAAGAAGAAAAGAAAAGAAAAGAAAAGAAAAGAAAAGAAAAGAAAAGATAGCTGTGGCCGGGCGTGGTGGTTCATGCCTAGAATCCCAGAGTTTGAGAGGCTGAGTGAGTTCAAAGCCAGCCAGAGCTACACGGTGAAACCCTGTCTCAAAAAACACAACAAAACAAACAAACAAAAGCTGTGGTTTAATGCTAATGTTAAAGATCAAAAGAAAAAAAACCAGAAGAATTACAAATGTCTCATAACACACGTTACTAATGGCTCTGCTTTGTGGTCACTATGTCCTATGATTCATTAAAGTTCTTTTTTGGGGACAGGGAGATGTCTTACGTCTCATGAGAAGACTCTTTCCTCTCTCTATCTCTCCTCTTTTGTCTCTGTCTCTGTCTCTCGCTGTTGCCAAAGTCTAGTGATACTTAATAGCTGTTTAATTCCTAAATGTGTTGAACAGGGAAACATTGGGGTCACAACCATCATTTAATTGAATGTGAATTATTTTTTAACCAAAGTATATTACATTATTTTGTAGTAAAGTCTGTTTTATTAAAAAAAAAAAAAGACTTTTTTTTCTGGATCAAAATCTCCTGCCTTTGAAAACTAACCTCTAAAATTATTTTTATAAGTTTTAAAATTGAAATGTTTAATAATTTTTTTATCTCTGAATGTGGAAAGCTTTTTTCATCTTTGAATAATTTTTAATTTTTTTATCTTTGAATGTGGAATGTTAGAAAACCACAACTGTTTTTGCCTTACAAATAGTTTCCCACACAAAATGATAGCTTCTAAGACAGGTTTGAAAGTTTCTACTAATTTTTAATTCAAAATGATACTGCTTGGGGATTTTTCTCCCCTCTCTCTATCACTGTTATGACACATATACAAAGTAGATCACAATGTCATCAGAGTAATTACGGTTTCTTGAAGTTCAATAATAGCGACAATAACAACACTTGACATTTGAGTTTGTAGTTTATATTATCTCCGTGGATTCTTTATCGTATAAAATACTAACAAGGACCCACATTTAAAAAATTTATTTTTATGTGTTTATTTACTTATTTTTCAGTACTGAGGATGGACCCCAGGTTCTTGCACATACTATGTAAGCACTTCACCACTGAAATGGACCCCAGCCCCGGGACCCACATTTTTATCGTGAGGAACTTAAGATGAGAGAAATCAAATGAGCAGGACCAAAACACACAGTGACTCTGAGGTACAAACCTCATTTTGCTGAACCAAATTGTTAATCTTCTTCAATTAAAAAAATGTCCAAAATAAAATGACCTTATTCCCAAAATAAAAAGACCTTGTTTAAAGAGTAATACTGGCATCTAGCAGGTCAATTTTACATTTTTGGGAGATTAATGAACTATACTCTGTGGTCCAAATATGGTCCCCTAGCTTAAATGTTTACATGTTCTCCAACTAATAATGGGTATTATACTTTTAAACTTTGTAAAATCAAACAAAAATCAAAAAGCAAAGAATATGCAATGGAGATGTGCCTGACCGTACATCCTAAAAACATCGTGGATTTTGTTCTTACAGACAGATGTTGCCGAGCCCTGTTTTATGCCCATGTAGGTGCCAGCTACAGCGAGCAGCCTCTGCTCATGGCAGGTGCTCCCCCAGGTGAAAGCCTTTCGGGGGAGGCATGCTGGTCTGAACTGTTTTCAGAGTCCCTCTGCTGGTGATTCACCTGATGGACAGATGCACGTTCCAGAACCTCTCAAAGAGCCATCTAGAGGCTCTCTACCTAGGGAGCTGGTCCTGAGCAGATCAATGCAATTCCTTCTGGGCCTGTTACTGGGCTTCTGCTTTGTCTTGGTTACTTTCTTGTTGCTGAGATACAACACCTGACGCCCCTCCCCCGGCCCCAAGTTAAAGGAGGAAGACTTTGTTTTTGGTTCACAATTTGTAGAGGTTTCAGTCCATAGTCAGGTGGCTCCAAGGCAGGGAGACATTGCAGAAAGACATTGCAGAGGAGAATTTCTCATGGCAAGTGGAAAGCAGAGAGAGAGGGAAACATAGGGGGAGGGGGAAGGCAAAGATCAAGGAGGGGAGGATGGAGATAGACTCTTCCAGGCCATGCTCCATGCTCCCAGGAACCCACCTCCTCCCAACATCACATTTAGCTCTAAACTCACTAATCTACTGGTAAGTGTCCTGCCCAGGATCCAGTCACCTCCCCAAAATACCACCTATCAGTGCATGAGGCTTTGGGGGAATAGACAAATATAAACCACAGCACACTTCTCATCATACATCCTTCAGTTTGCAGGAATGAAGGTAATTGTGGAGCCACTCCATATTCCAAACTTCTCAAAAAGCGTTCTAGAATGTTAGGTGCAGAATCCTCTACCAAGGTAGTCTCAGGAGTATTTTTAGCAGTGAACACAGAAACAGGCTAGTTTTCCAGTCTTTATAGTCTCATTTGTTGCAATTGTGTGAGAGAATGTAAAGAGGACCAGGGAGTAGGAGAGGTTTCTTTCCATTTGATGTCTAATGCCATTTAAAGATTTAGCATACGACAAAGATTGCTAGAGGTAGCTTTTCAACAGACTTTTGTTGAATACCTACCTTTGAAGGTACTGTGATAGATGCTAGGAATATGGAGATGAATAAGCTATCTAAAGGCAACTGAATTTTATCTTGGCTACTTTTCTTTCGTTGCTGGGACAAAATACCTGACACCCAAAATGAAGGAAGGGAAGGTTTATTTAGCTCACTCTTTGTGGAGGTTTCAGTCCATAATCAGCTGGCTCCAAGGAGGGTGGCGTGGCAGTGGAGCAACAGTTCAAGGCAGTAGTCAGCAAAAGCAGCCAGAGCAAAACAGGGGAAGGGCAAGCCTCTGTTCCTCCATTATATAGCACACAGACCCACTCCTTCGCCAAGAGCCTGTGTAGCTTTCACAAAATCTCCTTGCCCTCCTTTTGCACAGAATGAGGATATTTACAAAGGTAAGAACCCTGGCTCCCTGCTGAGTCTCTCAATTAAACATCTAAACTGCTCAAGTGGACACAGTGTGTCAACATAACAAGTATAAATATTATCACATTAAAATAAGTATTAAAGAGAAACGTAATGCGAGCAATGTATGAATGCAAGAAATGTATTAAAGGGAGTATAATGCACAGGACACAATTAAGAATGCATTGTTTGTCACTGAGCATGATTGGATTTGGTAACAGCCATGGCTCATTTATTGGGAAAGTGAATTTTCGAGGTTGCCCTTTATTAGTGACTCATCAGTGGAGTAAAAAATCCTACAAATGCCCAGAGCAGATGATCACCAGCAAGGCTTCTACTCTTCTACCTAAGAAAGGTTTAAAATCCACATCAACTTCCAGCAAAGAGTTGAACCAGAAATCTCACCACTAGCTAAAGACCACACAGACAAGTACCACCAGCAATTCCACCTGCTGACCCTGTCCACTGAGCAGTTACAAGGGCCCAGTGAGAATCCACATTTCATGGTCAAATCAGGTAAGCAAAGGTGGCTGGGGTTGGCAGAGGGAAGTCTCCGGGGCAGATCTTGCTATGTAGCAACCCCTTGGTTGGGGTGGCTCTTTCTTTGGTGTTCTGAATTCCATGCAAATGTGTCTTTCACCTGCTGCCATCACAGATTTATGTGCCCGTTTTGCCCATCACCTTTCAGATGTCACAGCTTCTAATTCACAGTGAAGCAAAATAATCTTCGGCACCCTCATCACATCTACACCTTGCAATTTGTTTCCCTGCAAACTCAGAGATTCTGAAAGGAGAGTTTGCTTCCATCTAAAGAGGCTGCTAAGTCCCTGAATGCTGCCCGTTGATGTAGAATTAGTCTCTCACGCTCTGGAGTTACTTGGCTATCAGGGCATTTTGAGTTGTCTAAGGCTTCCAGATGAGTTATGTGAAACTGGCAGTGGCGACAGTGGTATCCAAACCAGAGATGCAAGAGTGCTGATGCCAGGCCAAGTTCACAGGGAAATAGTCATTCTCCTTTTAGGTTCATGAAAGCTTTGGATCACGCGAAGCACGCAGAGGAGGCCCTTCCTTCCCTGCATCATCTGACAGGCATTTCCTGGCTGCTGATCCTGGGCCACTGCGGCGAGCACCTGCTAAGATTGCCTCTGCTGCAAGAAAGACCTCCTGGTGCTATGTCAGGGGCAAGAATAAAAGGATCCTTTTTTCAAAGGTAAAAGCAAAAACTGGTCTGAGACATTTCGGATTTCTCATGTTTGTAGGAAGGAATGCAAATAGGTTCCAGTCCCTGTCTATGGGAAAGCTTATGTTGCAAACATGTCCTGTGAGGAGACAGGTGATGGCTGCAGACAGATGGACCAGGACTTCAGGTGCAGGGCATGTGGAGAATGTGCTTGAAGAAGATGCATCAGACATGCCAAGAGAAAGCTCATTCGCTTCAGACATGAGTTGTTCCAACTCATTTTCATGGCAGGTCCTTCACGTAAGGCTTAGTTTATCAACTTCCGACATTCAGGGCAAGTTTGGGAAAGGGAAGAACCGACTATAGCCATCAGGGAAGCAGGCTGCATTCTGACAACTTTTTTGAGTTAAACTTTGTGGAGCTTGGCAGGAACTGTGAGTTCCTTTGCTGAGGTTTGCAGCTCCCTTCTTCTGAGATGCGCCACGCTTAGCCAATAGCAGAGGGAGCCCAAGGTTGCTGTAGAGAAGACAAACTCCTGCAGAGTCAGCCTGTGAACCTGAGCAAGCCACCGCGTAACTCTTTGTATTTACAGACGCAGATGCAGACAGATCTCTTCTTTTTTCAGGTTAACACTTGCGCAGGCCTCCGTCTGCCGCGTCAGGAGGAAATCAGATGTCTTCGTCTTCTTCTCCCACTCCGAGTTTTCCAAAACTGCACAAGTTTACACGGTCTTGACGGTTCCTTTGGTGTGCCCACGTTATGTCCACTCAGAGTACAGCAGATGAGAGCAGAGGCTCTGAGACCAGACTTCCCCAGTTTATGGCGCGCGCACTATTTACTGCCGGTGTGACCCGGAAGTCATTATGAGGCCTAAATATGTTAATACGCATGTGTTAGTCTGCTCTAATAAAATACTATAGATGGGATGGCTTAAGTAACAGTTATTTCTCACAATTCTGGAGACTGAGAAGTCCAAGATCACCCTGTGTGTGTAGTATTTTTTGTAATCTTTCAACTCTCACCCTCAGCGATTCTCACTGTGACAGAGAGATGGAGGCCCAAGGGTACAAAATTCCACTTATTCATCAGCTTAGGAACCTAACTGCCAGCAAAACCACTGTAGTTTATAATATTATATTGCACACTGGAAATTTGCAGTTACCACACCAGAAAAAGCTGAAAATGAGATACTGAACATTGTTGATTTGCTTGACTGGTAATTATTTCACTAAATGTGTATCAAAATGTCATAATGTATTCCTTAAACTTATACAGTAAAGAAAATCAACTAGAGACTGGGTATAAAGCAATGTCTAAGAATTATTATTAATTTTACTAGGTTGTAGCAATGATATTGAGTTAAAATTTTTTTTTTAAAGAAAGAAATAGAGACTAAAAGATGGAGAAGTTAGGGAAAAGGGACAAAAAGAATTTAAGATGTGTCATATGCATGTACCCACTCCCACAATGATATAATCACTCTGTACTGCATGTACTAAAAGAGAAAGAGAAAGAGAGAGAGAGAGAGAGAGAGAGAGAGAGAGAGAGAGAAATAAAGGAAGGTGGACCAGGCATACAGAAAGTCAGACCGAATATCATAATAATCATTTATATGCTCATTGCCTACATCTTATAACTATTAACATTTTACTCTACTTGCTTTATTTTTGCCTTATTTTTGAACATTATGGATATTTGGACATCTACTCTTACTAAATACTTCAGAATGTACCTCTAAAAAATGTTTGCCCACAAAACCTCAATATCATTGCTACAACCTAGTAAAATTAATAATAATAATTCTTAGGCATTGCTTTTTTGCCCAGTCTCTAGTCAAATTTCTCCACTGTCTCCAAATATTGTGTCTTTAGTTTCTTTGAGTCAGTCGAGGCTACTTTTCATTTAACTATTATGCTGTAAAATTTCTCTGTCAGTAATAACTTGCCTCCTCTACCCTGTTCCATGACATTAACTTGCTGAAGAAGATAAATTGTTGGTGAGGAAGAAGCTGTTAGCCTGCACCTTCTTCCTTAGTGGAGGTACAGTTCTCAGCAGTACTGGACTGGTTTGTAAGCACCATTTAACTCCAAGTCCCTTCTTCAATAACCCTGTTCTCAGTAGGAAACAAAGAAGAACATAACTGACATCTTTGGTGCAGACAACTGTGACTCAAAGCAACAAGCTCCTGTCCTCAGTCTCGGGGGTCAAATTCATCAGGGAGGCAGACTGGGGCGTGGCATCACGGTTGGTAACTGCACATGGAGACAGAAGGAAAACATGTTCCTTGCCAAATGGGGGAAATCGAATGGAGGGCATTAAATTTGCAATATTGTTCAAAGGAATTTCTGTTCTAAAAAGCTTAGAATTCTTAAAAACATCTAGATACCTTTTTCCATTATAAAAGCTATGTTTTTAATATACTTGAGGATGCTTTATCCAAAGATTATAATTTTTTATTTTATTGTATGCAAGTAAGCTATTGTTTGGAAGGGGACTTTAAACTTGTATCAAATAATTTGAAATCAGGAAACCCATTACATAGGATCCTCATTATGGTATCTTGTGACAAAGCTGCTTGTAGTACGCTGTGTTCCTCCTGTGTTCTGACAGCTGTTATCATTTGAGCATTTGAATCTTTAATGCTAGCTATATATAGGTTGTTTATGTCCTTCTTATTCTTCTGGCTGCGATTCATGTTATCTTTTTCTTTTTTTTCTTTATAAAAGCTGAGCATCCAGAATTGTGGTTAACTGAAAGAGGGAAGAAGGATATTTGAATTCAATAATGTCTTGCTGAAAAAAGCCGTGCATAAACAGTGGCAAATATGTTCTTGTTTATTGTCTTCATTAAAAAAAAGTAATACAAATACACTATATTAGATTAAAAATATAGGAGCAGAAAAAATAATCAATAATCTGATCATCTAAAGTCATTGCTATTCAATAGTAATGTATTTTATTCTCACATTTATGAATCTTCAGTGTGTACATTAAAAACAGCTAGTGTCACATACATTGATGTGGGACGGGAAATTCAGCAAGTTTCAGGCACCGTAGTCGGCATTTGATAGACGCTCGTGCTGTTTACCTACATTTTGAGTTTAACTCCACTCTCAGCCACCCCTCATGGGCTTGAAGTGTTAGAAACCAACAGTTTTAAACCAGTGGGAACTTGGAGCTGTTTCTTAGTAGGATACCCTGGCTACCAAAATCTTTGTGTATATTATCTAATGTAGTCATCAAAGTGACCCTCACCGGTAGATAGAGCACCCTCATTTAACAGTTGAGGAAACCGAGGCTCAGCGAGGTTAAATGATCTATTGTATGTCACCGTGGAAACCAGTAGTGGGACCAGAATTATACACAGGTCTCTGTGATCCCTCCACTCCAAATATATTTATGGCAGAATGTTTTTCTTCATTTTGTTCAAAACTCTGTAACTATATTTTTATGGGCTTCGAAATACTGTACCATATCAACCTTCCAAAATTGCCTGTTTATGTGTTCTCTGGTTATTGGACATTGATAGTGTTCTATCTTTTTGCCATTAAAAAAAGGATATGACAGAGTTTGTACAATGCTTTGATTATTCCCCTCCTGGCTGGCAGACTATGAGGGAGACCCAGGTTTTGGAAGCCAAGGGGTGCAGATGGGAATGGTGTTGAGGGAGACTGGGCATGGAGTCAGGAGACTCTGTGAGTCAAGAACCAAATGGGCTGCCTAAGCAAGCAGGAGTAACAACCAGATGGAAAACAATGGAGCTACAAATGCAGGAAATAAAAGAGCAGGCATCCAAATACAGAGAGTAATAGGTGGGCTAGACACATTCCCTGGGGTGCTGGGAGCTAGACGCAGGACACTTGTGTAAGGGTAACTGTCAGCATTTGTTTAGTGCTTACTGTGTGCTACAATAGCCCTGCATAAACTGCTCACTTACTCTTACACAATCTTCATCCACTTGAAAGGTGAGGAACCAAAGAAGTTAAGAAACTTCTTTCAAAGTTATACAATAAAAGGATTGGGTTGGGGGACTGGCGCATGGCTCAGTGGTAGTGTGTGTTTAGCAAACACAAGTCTCTGGGTTCAATTCCAGCAGCAGCAGCAGCAGCAGCACCATGAACAGCAAGAAGCTTGAGATTTAAATGTCAAACTTTCCCTTTTTAACCACCATGCTGAAAGTTGACCCTCTGTGCCCGTTGCTTTCACATCTGCAAATTCAATCACCCATGAGTCAAAAGTTTTTTTTGAAAAATCACATTTGCATTGAACATGTACAGACTTTTTTCTTGTCATTACTCCTCAAATAATAAAGAAACATAACTGTTTTTATATGGTATTAGATATATGCATGTATATAGTATTAATGGTATTAGATATAATAATGTAGAGAGGATTTGAAGTACATATCAAGAGGGTGCACAGAGGTTAGTGCAAATACTGCACTGTTTTATGCAAGAGAATTGAGCAGCTGCAGACAAAAGTATGGTGTCATACATCCGCCCTGACAGTGTCACAGAAGGATTTCACTACCCTGAAAGTGCCCTGTGGCCTATTTATCCTTCCTTCTTCCCAGACCCTGGAAATCGCTGATCTTGTTATTATCTGCATAGCTTTGTCTTTTCCAGAAATGTCACCTAGTTTGAATCAGTAGTGTGGTAAGTAGCCTCAAGCACCATGCTTTGATAGTCTTGTCCTTATTACTTGTTTTTCCCTCAGCCTGCTTGCCCTATTCTCTCCTCCTGGCCTGACTCCTGGACTCTTTCAGTCTTTTATGTTTTGCAGATGACTTCTGTGCCTACCAGAAGTATTATCCACTGCTGGGCTGGTGCTTACCTAGCTCAGCATGGGGAATTGGATGGACAATTATCAATATTTATCAGCCACTGCTTGCAGCCTGTCTAGAGAGTGTAGACTTACTTAAAATTGGGGTGGAAGGTGATCCAGTGGGTGGTGATTCCTGAGAATTTAAGCTTTCATATTGGTTTGTTATTTTGCTTATATATTCTGTCCCTGGTTCTAGACATTGTACCAACTGAAAAGAACAGCGTTGATAAGGAGCAGACTCCTGGAGAGTCTCAAATTATGCATCCTGTTTTGCCAAGTTCATCTCTAACAATAGCATTTAATAACTTTTTATAATGAAAATAATAAGCCACTAGTTATGTTAAGAATCTAAGTCATTGTTATAAAGGAGTTCTATGACCTATATTTTTTTCAAAATAGGTTAAGAACACCAGAAAATACATGTTTTTTCTGCTTTGTTGATATTTTTTGTTTAAAGGTTTCTATTATAATCAGATACAGATACAAAAGGTTAGTACTACTATGAGCTGAGCTACTGTGGAAATATTATCTATCTATCTATCTATCTATTTATCTATCTATTCATCTACCTGTCATTTGTCTATCTATCTAGAAATATTATCTATCTATCTATCTATCTATCTATCTATCTATCTATCATCTATCTTATTCATCTACCTGTCATTTGTCTATATAGCTAGCTATGTCTTTGGCATTATAGCTTAAATAGGCTGTGATAGTAATATTGATCTCTTTGAGCCCAGAAGTATTTGGAACATTGTGTATGAGTTTGAGAATATTTTTGTTGTTTGCATGATTTTTTAAAATATCAAATTTAATCTTAGTGCATTACAGTCAAGAAATCTGTATTCTGTATAATTTCTACCTCTATATTTATGTTGGTTTTTATTATGACCTATGACATAAAAGATTCTAGAAATGAGGCAAATTATTTTTGCATGCTTGTAAAAGAGATTTCTATTCTTATTATGTGGATCCAATCAATCTTATTAAGAATATTGTTTAAATCATCTTTAATTTGCATGTTGATCTGCTATAGACTGAGGATGTAAATTTGACATTTTCCCATTACTATTTCATTTCTATTGGTTTCTATTACATATCTAGAAAATTTTGATCTATGTATTTTCACATAGTGTTATGTGATAGAGAAAATGTGAGAAATATATTTTAATTTCAGAATATAAATTTTTTCAATATAAAATTATTTTTCTTATATAGTATTTTTGGGCTTCTTTCCTTTTATTTCCATTATTTGTAGTTTTCATTTGTGCTTGTATTTTTACCATTTAAAAAATTTTGATTTCTGCATCTCTTTGGTATTTTTTGCTGTTTTTAATAAATGACATGCAATTGCCAATTGTCTTTCATTTATGAAATAATTTGACATCTTTTATTATTTGTTAGAAGAGAATTTTTTATTTACATTTGTTGTAATTACTCACCTGTTTGAGTTGACTTTTGTCATGCCTACCAATATTATTGCTTTTATATGGTTCTTACTTTTTCTGACTTTTTTTATGCAAATTGGAGTTATTTTTCATTTGTCCTGTAATGAGTTAGAAGTTATACATAACATTAATTCTACTATTAGCTACCTGAAAATCTCTTAAAAAATCATAATCAAATGTATTTTTTCCAAAACTTAAAAAAACTTGAAATAGTTTTTAATAGTTGACTTACCAACACATAAGCCATGAGACAAAACATTTTTATATTTAATTCCCCATTCTAAACTATCAACTTTTTATTTATGTAGTATGACATTATTAGTTCCATATTATGCTTTGATATCAACAACCATCTCTTTTAACCAAATGATACAAGGTTTCAATCCTTACTGTACATTTCAATACAACTTTTTTTTTTCCATTTATGAATTTAATGTAGTCCAGGAACTGCAGTATAACACTGTGTAACTTGGCCGGGGATTTAGCTCAGTGGCTTAAGTGCCTGCCTGGCAAGTGTGAGGTCATGAGTTCTATCCCTGGTACCAAAA
>PVJX010006086.1:0-11821 GCA_004027295.1 Dolichotis patagonum | reverse complement strand
AAAACAGTGTTGAACATTCCAAGGAAATTTGATGTCATCCTGATTTTCATTCCTTTCACAATGATTCTTTTAACTATCTGGATCCCTTTTGGTTATTTTATCTGTCCTTAAATTTAGAAACATTGCTACCATTTCCTTGACCTTGAGCTTGTAAATGGAAGGTCCCTTTTCACCTGCAGACTGAACTCTTTTTTTTTTTTTTTGCTTTGAAACTTTTTCTTCTGTAGTTTAAAAAAACACAATTCTGTTCTTTACTCCTAGGACTACTATTAGATATATTTGTTTATCCTTGGTCTTATGTCTAATAACTTCAATTCATTCTTCCTGCCTTATTTTCCTGTGTTCTTATAGACTACTTCAAGCTTGTCTTCTACTTCATTGATAAGATCTTCTGTAGTACCTACTCAGTATCAAATATCACATGGAACAACTTAATTTTTGCAATTGTAGGTTTCTTCTCCATTTTCTTTTGTGGTCTCAAAGAGCATGCTTTAATGAATAATTAATCTAAACTAATACCTTCACTGTCTCTTTGAGACTGAGAAAAAAATGACACTATTTC
Organism: Dolichotis patagonum; assembly: GCA_004027295.1. NCBI lineage: Eukaryota > Metazoa > Chordata > Mammalia > Rodentia > Caviidae > Dolichotis > Dolichotis patagonum. The sequence goes on along the minus strand of PVJX010006086.1, from coordinate 11,259 downwards.
CATAAAATGTTTTACTTCTGAGAACTGTGGATTTCAGAAGATGTTTCCCTTGATATGAAATATAGTGGTTTCTCTTTATTCTCCTCAAGGAGAAGGATCTGGCTTGCCCTGGGTTGGCTTGTAGGTTAAGATTTGATGGGGTCTGTGTATGTGCTTTATTTAAAGAATGTGCAGCTCTGCTTTCTTTTTACATCTTTCAGTGTGTTTGGAAGGAGACAGAACAGCTCGACTTTTCTTACTTCACCACACACCTCGATGCCTGGCTTCTACCCTGTGTTAAGGCAGAGGCAGGTCACTGTGTGGCATCCAGAAGCTGCAGCTGGGCCTGCCAGGCATCTTAGTAGGGAGCAAGCCTCTAGTGAGGCAGTTACCTGTGGGAGACACATCCCAGTGTGTCCTTTTGTGTGGCTTCTCACTGTACCAGCTCCCTCTGCTTTGCCCCATCAGTACCCTCATCCTCCCTCCTCTTCATGATGGAATTTTAATGCAGTTTTGCTGAGTTCTCTTCCTCTTATTTTCTGGGGAGACAGCATGGTCATAGATGGTTCTTTACTTTTTTGTTTTTGTTTTTCATGCAATCCTGTCTTACTTCAATAAGTGACATCACTAATGCTTTAGTACTTTTGTAATATAAATGGACAGTCCTGACTTACAATGTTTCAACTTGTGATTTTTTTCAACTTCAGGATGGTATGCAAGTATACTCCAAAATCATTATTTGTTTTCACTTTTGGTACAGTATCCAATAAAGCACATGATATAGCCCACATTTTATTATGAAATGGGCTTTGTGTTAGATGACTTTGCCCAACTCCAGTCTACTATAAGTGTTCCGAGCTTGTTTATGGTAGTTAGGACTAAGCTATGATGATTAGTAGCATATCAAATGTAGCTTTAACTTATGATATCTTCAACTTACAATGGGTTTATTGGAATACGAGCCCATTAAAATGTATAGAAACATCTGTCTATGAGTGTGTACATGTGTATGCATGCATTTGTATATGTATGGCCTTCTCTTGAATTGCAGCACTGGATATTGATCTTGCCTTCATTTCATAATTTTTGTAGTCTTTTCATAGGAATTGGGGAAAAGCAATTTGATGTTTGTACATACACCACCCCCCTCAGCTAAGCTTCATATTGCTTTTGAATGCTTTTAGTGTGCTCATACATAACTTTCAATAGACAGCAGAGAGCTGACTGTACATTTTCTTATATTTTCCAAAGCCAACCCAGTGCTTTGTACATCATTTGCATTTTACAAACACTAGATAAATTGAATTATAATGCAGTCTTTCCCAGTTCCCTACCTCCAAGTCCAGGCTTTAAATATCAATATATTTTTGCTGGCAGACATTCTTACAATATAAAAATTGAATCTCCAATTTTTCTTTTTTCAGTTTCAGGAATAAAAAGGTAATAATAGAGCACCAGATAAGAGAAATTTTCTGTAATTCATTTAATAAATAATTGGGTTAATATGCCTGAGTCTCAAGCCTTACAAGTGAAAACCATGCTTCATTGCTTTCGTACTGGGTGAATTACCCAGGGAAGCAGAGAGACTGAAAATGAGAATAACAGCTTGTCTTTCCCTGGCTGCTCTGACCCCCCCCCCTTCATATTTTGGCTTGTGCCCAAATAACAAGACAACAGGAGAGCACTGTTTAAATCTCCTGAAATGTTCACACAGACATGGCCCTGAGAGCTAGTAGAAAAGTCAAGATGAAGCCACTGAATTAGTGGAACAATTCATCTGTGAAGCCTGTGTCTCAGAATGCTGCCCACGTAAAGCTGGTTTGCCCTGGGAAAGGCATCGTTTTCTGCCTGCTTTCCAGTTGCCTTTCCCGTTTCCTTCCTAGTGACTGATATACTGACCTGGTCACATAAATGAGCAGGTCAGCTCTGTTTTACCAACACACTGCACCATGGGAGAGTCAGCCTTGCTTCCATACTGCCATGGTTCCTAGACTCAGTGACTTCAACATTGGACATTTGTGACTCAGTTTCTGGAGACCAGAAATCCTCAAGGTCACAGTGGAATTGGATTTCTGGTAAGGACTCTGACACTCTTCATGGCTTGTAGACATTGCTTCACTCTGTGTCCTTGTGTGGCAGGGGCAAGGGGGGAGTGTGTGTCTCTTCTTTTAAAAGCATCAATCCTATCATTGCATCAGGGCCTCTTGACTACCTCTGCAGAGGCTCTATCTCTAAAGATAGCCAGGGTGGGGTTTGGGTTTCAACATATGAATTTTAGAGAGATTCTGTGTAGTCAATAGCAGATAAACTGGGAGTGTATGTAGAGAGACTGCGTATGTGGAGAGACTGGGACCAGATATCAGAAAGCTCCTTTTCTTCTCTGGCTGCTATGTGACTTCTACAGGTTATTTCACATTTTAAGTCTTAGTAATACTATCTGTAGAGCATCCAATTTTCCACCCTGTCCAGAATATTTACCCCTTCTTTCTAACTTTAGTTTTATTCATAGCTCCTTGTCACTCTCTGACATAGATACATGATTTGCAAATGTTTTTCTCTCATTCTGTGGGTTGAGGAGTTTTGAATAATAAAAATGCCTGGGGCCTCTACATATAATCTATTTGTTTTGCATTTTGTCCCTTCTACTTATATCATAATACTCCTACATATAAACCAAGAAAAATGAATGTATATGTTTACACAAAAAGGATACTTCACCAAAGTATTATTCATAATAACCCAAAAGATGTGAAAACCCAAATTTCCCTCAAATGATGGATAAAAATAAAATGGACTATTACTCAGCCATAAAGAATGGCACACTGATATAGGGTATAACATGGATGATTATGCTGAATAAAATGTGCTGAATGAAAGAAATCAACCACTAGTGTTACTTGTTATATGAGTCCACTGATACGGAATATCTAGAATAGCAACTCTGTGGAGTTGAAAGCTATTTTAGTGGTTGCTTAGGGCTGGAGGATGAAATGATAAAGAAATTTGTGAGCAGTAGCTGAAGGGCACTGGGCTTTTTTTTTGAGATTATAAAAAGAGTTCTAGAATTGTGGTGATGGTTGCATGACTGTGAAAAATACTGAAAACCATGAACTGAAATTTTTAAAAGGGGAGTTAGGTGCTCTGTGAATTATACCTCAATAAATAGTTTTTTTAAAAAAAATTCTCTCAAAGTGATTCTAATATTCAGCTAGAACTAAAAATTTCTGCTTTGATCTATGTTAACTAGACCCTGGTTGGGGCCAGCAGGGTGGTGGTGAGGCATGGGCAGAGACATGCTTAGTTTTGCATGTATCCATGAGAAGTTGAGCCAGTTTGGGCATGAACCTGTCTTACTTGGATGTGACAGGTTGTAGAGACTGTGGTCCTCCTTCCCTACAGAATCAAGGAAGCTTTGATAGGAGCAGAAGTCTTCAGCTATGTAGTATCTCCTCTGACTAGCGGAGAAAAGGACTGAGCTGCACTGGTCCTCATACACAGTTGAATACTGAATCCCATGAGACATAGACTGAAACAAGCATAGGCTGGCTTTCTTGTGAATAACCCTTAGGAGACCATAATTCACATCTCAGCTGAGATGTGGACCTGCATCTGGTGGGTGGAACACATCACTTAAGGAAAGACACAGTGAGAGGAAATGGGCACCATGGACCAATCTGTTGGCTTAATTGAATTTAATAATGTTCAATCAAAGAGCAAAAATCCATCTGTACCATGAGAAAATCAGAGTTGCAGAGTTTTAAAAAGCTCTCTTCAACTTATATATTTCTGATGATTAACTGGTGGCAAAAAAGAACAGCTGAGCACCCCAGCACATCACAGTCATTTAAAAAGCTGCCTCAGAGCTACTGTCCATTTTGAGACGGTAATTGCAGTGTCTCTATCATTGTATGTGTGGGTTTTCTAGAAAAATAGAACCAGTAGGATGGACTGTGTGTGTGCACGCACACACATATGTATAGCTATCCCTGAGCTCCACGGAGAATTGTTTCTAAGACTTTCCCAAAGGTAGCAACATCCATGGTTGCTCAGATCTCTAATATTAATATGGTGCCATGCTTGCATTTGATCTGTGGACCTTCTCCTGTATACTTCCTCTCTAAGTGACTTACGATACCCAATAGAATGTGAATCCTGTGAGAATAATACTCTGTATTGTTTAGGGAACAATAAATGTTTACACATGTTCAATATGCATACAACATTCTCCCTGAATATTTTTGACCCATTATGGGTTGAATTCATGGATGTGGAACATAAATTATTATAAGAAGTTGATTTCCTGTGGTTACAAGTCTAAAAGTGTTAAGAACTGCCATCAGCTAGCAGGAGATTTGGGAGAATTTATTGTGTTGTTTCAGTCTGGGTTCAAAGTCACATCAGAACTAATTGTGTAAGTGCCAGTTTCAATTTGGGTCCAAAGGTGGGAAAATACTAATTATCAATTTAAACACAAACAAGAGGAGGCTCCTTAAGCCTCCTTTTTGTTCTATTCTGATCTTCAACTGATTAGATGAGGCCCACTCACATTAAGGAGTGTAATCTGTTTTACTCAGTCTCCTGATGCCACTGTTAATCTTGCTCAGAAAACCTTGCAAGCACTCTCATAATGATGTTTGATCAAATTGATAGTAACCCCATGACTTAATCAAGTGAGAACACAAAATTAAGCATCACAGTTACCTTTAGGTTTCAATGGACCTGTCCTCACCCAATAAACTCAGTGTTAGTTATATAGGCTGTAGGGTTTTGTGTCTTTACATTGGGCACCTATGTGCATTACCTTGACACCTCAGAGTAATGGTCCTGCAGGGCCAGGGAATTTCACAAGGGTCCACTTGGCCATAGTGGTCCTGGAGAGTCGAGGGGGAGGCTTACTGAAGAGCATGATCGGCTTGGTACAGAGCAGCTGGAGGAGGTTTCAGACAGGGGACCTGACCTGAATGGTGCTTTGAGAAAAGATCATGCTTTTCTGATGGACAGATGAAAAAAGATGATCTAATTTAGAAAATAGCATGAAAAAAGGCACATGGGTGGAGTGGCCAATAGAATACAGTCCGATGGAAACAGACAGCGTGCTGGGAAACAGGAAGACACAAGATAGATGGATAGGACATCTTTGGAAGCTGAGTGAGAAACTGAGACTTTAGGCACTAATAATAGCAGTCACCTTCTTGAGGCAGACATTCACTGAAGAATAAGGATATTCTGGAAAGAGTTGTGCATCCTTTATATTCAATTTTTAGAGATGAATGGCCACAGCGTTAGTCCCCAACAGTTCTTATAATCATTCATCTAGACAATCAAAATTAAATGTGTTTTGCTTAACCTGTAGCAATGGAAATGAGTTTCACAGTAAAATTTTGATTTTATTCTGTCCTTTATGGGCTGAGAAAATGGAAAACCTCTCTAGGGTTTGTGTGAATTTCCAATGTATGTTTCCATTTTCACATTTGGCAAACAGAGAGGGATATCAATGTAAACTTTCTATTCTCACAAATTATAAGAACTATCACTTTAAATTAATATTTTATATTCTTCTTTCAATAATGTTATCATCAGTCTTGGAATAGACTTGCACCCTGGGAATATTTCATTTATTTTTTATTTATAGCTCAACTTCACAAGGAAAATGTTCATTTGATATTTAAAAAACTTTAGTGTGCTGCTAGTTTACATTTTACCATCAGTGCTCCTCCCCAGTGCATACTTAAAAGCAGAGCCATTTAATTGTCACAGCAGAATAATTTCCATTTTCCAATTCAGCTCTCTGAGCCAAGCAGAGAAATGTAAACATTATTTTACAGCTAGAAGTTTTCAGATCTTACATATAGAGAGAACATTTCTAGGACAAGTTGTCAAATAGGTAAGTTCCTTCTGAAACCATTTTAATGTTATCCCCAACTATAAAAAATCAAATAACCAATATCAACAGAACCATATCTATAATTCCTTTAGAGAAAATGGATAATATTATATTCTGATTTGAAGATACATTTGAATATGAGTATCCATTTGATATATAAAATCTATGAGACAGGTGCAAATGTTATTTTCTACAAATTGTGCTATACTCTCTCTTTTGAAAATGTCTTTTAACTTCCACTTGACACACTGTAGAAATATTCATCTAAGGCCTGAGAAATGTGTAAAAGATTAAAAAATTACTCATATAAATCTTAAGAAAGATAAGAACATAGAGGTTATCCATAGAATTGATAACAAGAAGGGGATTTGAGACATGTACAGATAATGTCCATAAAGTAATAAGAAATGAAATTCAAGGAAAACAAGTTGAAAAATGAGTAGGAATTTCCAGAAAGGCAGATGGAAGAAAAACATAAAATACAAGGGACTTTGAGGCCAACAAAGAATGTTTACATAAAGTATTGGAGTTATGAGTGAGCACTTAGATACTAGTGAGTTGCTGCACGGAGAAATGACAGTGACTGGACAGAAGGGTTCATTGCAAGTGAAATCCTTCAGAATGGGTGAGGAAAATCAAACCAAAAGGAATGGTATTTTGCAGGAAAAGGGGACACAATATTGTCATAAAAGGGAAACAAGTGATTGGTGTAGATGTCCTTGATTAAAAGATTTTTAATTTGGAAAGATTTTTTTCAATTGTATCAGTGAAGTTTGACACAAGATCATCAGATAGGAGTGCTGAGAATGGGACTCATTAGGACACAGGAGAAAGTAAATGATAGTTGTGCTAAGATGTGGAAAGCAAATGGATTAGGAAAGGGAAATAGGATTGCTGATGAGTGTTCAGTGTCAATTTGTTGATAGCAGTCATGAATTTCATGAAATAAGCCAGTCTTTGTGTGGATACTTAGGAACAGGGGAGGGAAAGGTAGATGACTGGATGTAAACACAATGGTTTTTCTTAGGGAGGATGATGGAGATAGTTAATTAAGAGGTTTAGCTTCAAGAAAAAGTCAATAAACACTCATTAGTGAGGTTTCAGTGGGATAATGTATAGAATACTCTTTGCTATCATTTGAATATTGAATATCTCCCAGCAGATCATATATTAAAGGATTTGTCCCGACAGTGTTTGTATTAGTAACTTTCCTATCACTGGAGCAAAATGTACATCAACCAATTTAAAATAGAAAAGATTTAATTTGGCTCCTGATTTTGGGGGGATGAGTTTGAGGGTGCCTGGCTGCAAGGCAGAAATGGCATGACAGAAGAGCATGGTGGAGGGAGGCTGCTAAACTCATGGCACCATGAAGTAGAGAGGGAGACTTTCTGAAAGAGGAACAAAGAGAGGTGAGAGGAGAGAAGAGAGGGGCAAGAACACACCCTTCCATGTCATACCCATGGCGACTTGCCTCCTTTTGACAATGTGCCACTTCTGAACACATGAGACTTTTGGTGGATATTTTAGGTCTAAACCATAACATTCCACTCCTGTCCACCCAAAAGGATCATGTCCATCTCATCATGCAAGATGTATTTAGTCCATCTGTAAAGGTTGCCAAGTTTAAACAGTTTCAACATTGCTGAAAAGTTCAAGTCCAGAGTTTCCTCTGAGACTCAAGACAAACTCTTAGCTGTGAGTGTACATAAAAATAAAAAAGAAAGCCAAATACTTTCAATATACAACAGCACAGAATAAACACTTTCATCCCAAAAGTCAAGAAAAGGAACTAGAAAGAAATTGGAACTTAGCGAGAACAAAAACCAGCAGGGCAAACATTACATTCTATAGCTCCATGTGCAGCTTTGGGGGCAGTCTGTGGTGAAATGCAAGCTCCAAAGACCTTGGGAAGTCTCACGCCATGATCTTGCTGGTTACAGTCCACATGGCCTCTCTCTTAGGCTGTCTGCGGTCACAGTCTGTGGTTTTCCTCAACAGATATTTCACATTCATGGCATCTCCAACTTTCCGAGGTCTCCACTCACTTTTGGCTTCACTTTCATAGCTTTACACACTGCCCTGTCAGGGAATCCTGGCAGGGATTATGACCTTATCACACATTTTTGCCTGGGCTACCAGGCCTTCTTTAGAAATCTGAATGGAAGCTTCCATGATTTTATTACTATTGCATTCTGCATGCCTCAAAAACCAGCACCATTTGGATGACACTAAGGTCTGCTGCCAGCTTGAAGAGTAGCCTCACCCCTTTGAACTGTGGCTACTGCAGCTTCTGAGTGTCTGGAAGCCTGCTGTTCCTAGGCATGCCTGAAAGAACAGCATGCTCTCTTTTAAAAATAGTCTTTCAAAAGAATTTACCCTTTTATACTCTAGACCCTGGAAAGGCTGGATGTATGTTCAATTCCTGAATGGCATTCAATACATGTTTCTTATTGTCCTGATGCAAAGTACTTGGTTTCTTTTTAATGTTAACCTTTCCAGCAACCGTACTTTCTTGGGCTCCAACTTTGAGGTACTTCCTTTCTTATGGAAATGCAAATATTTGAAGTCACTCAGCTCTGCTTTTTGCTTCTGATTCTCATTATAAATTTGGCTACAAATATGCAGTGGTACCCATGCCACATTCTGAACATTGGGCTGACTTGAAATTTCCTTTGCTAGATCAATTAGTTTACCACCCTTGAGCTCAGTCTCCAGCAGTCTCAGGACATAGGCAAAATGAAGACAGACTAGTCTGAGGCCAAATTGGCAATGGAACCCTGTTCCCAGTGGAAACCTCCTTAAAGCTGGCCTTTTCATATGCATTTCTATTAGTATTCAGGTTCTGCTTATACCATTCTAGGGTTTCTCTGTTCTACTTTTCCAAAGATTTTCAAACTTACCCCACAAACCAATTCCAAAGGCTTCTAAACCACATAGTCAGGTACACTCACAATGGCCCTAGTCCTGGTAACTCTTTTCTTGTATTAGACACTTTCCCATTGGTGGGACAAAGTACTCAACATCTACAACTTAAAGAGAAGTAGGTGTGTGGCCCTTCAGACAAGGTCCTACCTCCAGACACATGAAATTTGGGGGTACATTTCAGATATAAGCCATAACAGTGGTGCTATTGGGAGGTGATGGTGCCTGTAGGAGGTGTTCTTATAGGAGATCCTTAGATCCCTGTGAATAGCCCTTAGAAACCAATCTCCCTCTCCTTTTTAACTGGAAATGTGACAACTCTGACATGCACTTTCACTAGAGGCTCAAGCCAATAGTGTCACAGGTATTTCATTAGACTGGTACACTGTTCCAAGACATCTTCTGTCAAATGTCTTTCTTAAATCAGTGTATAACTTCTGTCCCCCTCTCTCTAGACTAGAACTAGATTTGGGGTGGAACCAACTGGGAAGCTTCAAACAGGTAGTAGTATTGACAGGGCTCTAAATTGTTGAAATACAACAGAAATAAAAGATCAGCTCGCTCTGATTTCCACATTTTGTCCATATACATTTGATATAGTGGGGTGAATGCTGGAAGTCCAAAAGAACCCGCAGATAGTATTTGGAAAGCAGTCTTTGCAGATAGAATTAAAGATCTTGAGACAAGATCATTGCTGAATCCAATGATTAATGACCTTATAAATCTAGAGAAGGAGGGAGCGCATGAAAATGGAGGTCATATGAAAGTAGAGGCACAAATTGGAGTAACAGTTCCATAAACTGAGTACCATTATACCTGGAGCCAAGAAGGTTGGGAGGAGCAAAGAAGCAATCTTCCCTGGAGACTTCACAGGATGTGTGGCCCATTTGAAACCTCGGCATTGAATTTCTGGCTTCTAGCACCATGACAAAATAAATTTCAGTTGTTTTAAGCCACCGTGTTTGCAGTAATTTGTTATGGCAGCCCCAGAAAACTAATATAACTGTCAAAATGTAAATCGTTTCTGCTCCCAATAAAATGAACACTGTCCTTGAGTAAACAGAGAAAATAACAAAATAATAACCCTTGCCAGTGCTCACCTAGTTCTGTTGTGTGAATTCATGGTACACACTGGCAGTGTATAGAGCCAGACACCAATCCTGGACCATGATGCTGACAGTTGCCTAATGACATCTGTTGAACCGCCTGAAATTCTGAGATGTAATAGTGCACAGCATACAGCTGTTTTCACAAAGAAAAGCAACTCATTTTCTTATCTAAAACTCAAAAGCACTAATACCTTAAGAACTTTGTTTTTCAGAGAACTGAAAAAGCCAGACAGAAGAATTATGAAAGAAAAAGGGATGTTGTCTTGACATTTTTAAAAAGTGGCAATAAACTTGCACATGATTTTGTTCTTTTTACTCTTGTTTTGGGTAAATATTTCTTGCACAGGGTTTGCTTCCTGCCTCCCCTTTAGTAGAAATTCAAATAGAAGACTATTTCCACTTTTGGTGTTTCAGTTTAATTAATATCAAGACACAGTGTTGAAATGAATTGAATTGGAGTACTGCTCTTTTCCACATGAATGTGAGAAGCAGGGATTTCACTGATGGTGCTGACGTTAATCGTGAGGATTCTGCTCTGTGGCCTGGTACCACTAATCACAGTATGCCACGTGAGCAGGGACTCCAGTTAATCACTGCTTTCCAATCTGTAGTTTCAGGATGGCAAATGGGTGTCAAAGCACCGGTTTTGATCTTGACAACCCTAGATTGGAGAATTGCTTGAACCTGAGTGCAAGTGGGATGTTTCAGTCCTGCCTCTGAATTTAAGATAACTAGCCCCACTGAGAATTATGTACTCAGTGGTAAGAACTAAAGGACCCAAGACCTCACCCAAGATCAGAGCAGAGAGAAATGGAAACATCTGGACTGCACCGCACTGTCACTGTGAAGCACTGGTCTACAGGATTACTAATTCAGCACAGACAGCCGGAGACAGGGAAATGAGTGGCTTTTCTTCATGGTTGTTGGGAATACAGTTGTCCATTGATATCTGTAGGGGATTAGGAATAGAACACCCCGTGGATACCAAAATCCTTGGTTGCTCAAATTCCTCCTATAAAATGGGTATTTGAAAATTACTTAAGGGCATCCTCCAGCATACATTAAATTATCTCTAGTTTACTCAATACTGAATGCAATGTAAGTCTGGTGTAAATACTCATTGTGCTATATTGTTTGTGGAATAATGACTTTTAATTTTATTTTTTATTTTTTTAATTTTTTTTTATTTAAAAGAGAATAAAACAAAAGGGGGCAGTACAGAGCAGATCAGAAGAGGACAACATAGGCAACACAGTACTTTACATTAAGTCAACTGGACATCAACAGTATCTAACACCATATCTCTTACTCTGCTATAGTTGAGCATAGTTTCAATTACAATAATATCAAACATAACACAAT
>PVJX010006085.1:0-80454 GCA_004027295.1 Dolichotis patagonum | reverse complement strand
TACAAAAAGCAGTGCTCTTGAATAACACATGTTTTACATCATTGGGTGACACAGAGCTCTGTCCCTGTTAAACTAGGATGGACACAGGACTAGATAACTGTGGGTTAATGCTAATTATTCTAAACAGCAAAGTTGCAATTTATCATGCAACAACTGAAAACTAAAGCAATTGGCAAATTCAAAAACCTCCTCTTGTCTTCATAAAAAAAGTTTATTAATTCCATGTTTCAGGTCTTACTTTCTCCAGGAAGATTTACATGTTACCAGTCTCTTTTGTACAGTAATCCTTCATGCCTTATCAGCTTTAGAAAACATTAGTTGCTACAAGGACGAAACGACCAGTATAGGTACATGTTTATCTATTTATTATATCTTATCTTCTAGTTGAGGAGACAGAGGCCAGTAAGAGGCCTTCTACTCTACTTTTTACCATCCTTCCCAGACCCTAAAAGAGTCACTAATGATAAAAGATACTCAGTAAATTCTTGACAGATTATTAAAATTTTCAATTCATATTATATCACTGTTATTAATGTACTATTCAAACCATCCCTTAAGCATTCAGAAAACAAGATGAATCAATACCTACAGATTCAACTAGTCAGATGACACTCTGGTTTTCAAAATAATGCGTTAACAAACCCCAGTTGGCATTAATTCTGTATGTGCTTCAGTGGGAATAATATCAAAACTTCTGGACTCAATTTCCACAGACTATCATATGAAGTTTTTGCCCATTATATATGCAAATAAAGGAGGATATTTATAGAGTGCAAATTTGATGTATACAGACTTAGAAGACAGTGAATAAAGAGGCTGGGCCAGAACACACGTGTTCAGTTTATAGGCAGACACACGCTACCCCATCCTTGCCCAGATGGTCCAGTCTTCTCTAAAGATGTAACGGTGAGTCGAATAACCTGTTTCAAAACACCACAGTCTTCTAACCACAGCCACCTGGCTTGTAATTACAGATTTTATTGTAAACAGATATAAGATTTGAGTGATTACTTATTGTGTAGAAAGTATTCAACCATGGACCACCTGATTTTCACATACTGCTGTACCTTCTCCGTCCTTTGATATCTCTTGACTATTAATAGAAAAACACCTGTTTCCTGATAATTTTGCAAGCTACAAAGGCATACATTGATGTAGAAACAGCTGGAAGAAAGGTCTCTGTGAAGGACAACCCAATCCAATTCTTCCCATCACAAAAGCTTTCTCCAGCAACTGCTGACAGAAGTAGTTCAGCTTGCACAAGTTACAAAAAAGAAAGTGAAGTGAGGGATACTTTTAAACAAATGGAGCAGGACTGAGAAAATCCTGTATCAATAAAGCCAGGGTTTCAGTTTGATCCTACAAAGCAAACAAACAAAACACAAACATTTCTAAACCCACAGGTGGATGACATAACCTGAAAGCTGGGAGCGGGGTCATGAGCATTTACTACTTCCTCCCACATCCATTTCCAGCACCTGCCCAGCTCTGCAGCCTTCACTTCTGACACAGAGAACCAGAGGGTCTTCAGATAAACCAGCAGCAGCTAGACAAAATGGATGAGGGCAGGAACTGAAAGTGAGAGTGACAGTTTGTGGTTGTTTGATTACTTAAATGCAATGAATGATCACCACAGTCCCCTGTCAACAAGCGTCTATATAGAAAAACAAGACAGCAATCAAAACAGTAACTGACATTTCAGAAAAGCCAAGATTTCAGGTTTAACAAGACACCTGTTTAGCATCCTCTCCTGGAACGAATCTACCACTCATTCTGATAGGAATTACAAAGACAAAGCTAAGGTGAGTGGGTGTGATGTCAGATCATCCTTTTTACCTCCAAAGAAGGTGAACCAGGTGAGGAAAGACTGGACCAAATCAATTCAAGTCATTTCCAGTTCAAAAATTCTAGCAATAATACAGGATAAAGGGTCAGAACTTAAAGTTCCAATGCAAATTCCATTAATAATTGAAATGTGTGACATTGAATCATTTGTTTTGATTTTTTTTACCTATTTATTTTTCATGTACAAATACCTCCCCATCTTTTTGCCCCTAAGCCAGAAGCCTGCCAGTCCTCTAAAGATTCGCAGTAGTAGAAGTGAGAGGAATTAATCGATGTCATAAACAAACTGTGCCTAGAACAAGAGAGCACAGAATGCAATATTGAGAAGATTTTCTTGGTTGAATAAATACATTCACCCTAACAGCCATCTCATTTTCCAGAGACATTTTCTACTTTCAAGCTACAGTCTTTACTATATTCTCCTTGAATTTGGATTTAACCCTATCTTTTGACTTAGCATGATCTGATTTCCACTTCTATCTTCACTAGTTAAAAGCTGTCTCCTTCCTCAGCAATAATCAGGAAGCCCTCTCAATTACCTTCATCCCAGTAAACTCTACTCCACTCAGGAAATTGTGACTACATTTTAGAGTTCAGCCTTTCTCCTTGAAATGCCTCTCTTCTTTTTTCCTCCTTAAGGAAGAAAACACTTTAGAGAAATATGGCTGTAATTAGCAACTGACAAAAATATCTGGGCTTGAGCTGACGTGGGAAATCACAAAGGTTAGTTACTTATTTTCCCATGCATTTACCATTTGTTCTCTTTTCTCAGGGAAGTTGAAAGACCTGAGGTTCAAACTTAATAAGGCCCCATACTGTTTCTAAGAGTATTTACAACATGCAAAGTATAAGCCAGTGCACTGCTTATATTTAAATTTGTTTTCACTCATCTGAGCTATTACACAGTATGCCATCCCTAAACCCTTTATAATAAGGAACACACGTTTCTCAACCACAAAAGGGAATGAAATGTTCAGCAATTTGAGCTCTCTGGTACTGGGAAGGTGACAAAATGTTTATATGTATCCAATCCATTTCAGTGATTTGGCTTCAGCATTAAGAGGGACAGCCTGAGGCACAAACCTTTTGCTATATACACATTCCTGGGAATTAGCAGGTGAACCAAATGGCCCATACTGATGACAGCAACATCTTTCAAAAGACTCAACCTTACTAAATGGATTCCCCTAATACATTTTCTCTTTCTGAACCATATCATTTGTAAAGTTTAACTTAGAGTACAAATATTTGTTGCCTTTGTTAACAGAAAATTCCAAGAAACCAATGGCTAAGCCATAAACAAACATTTTTCACTTTTATAAGACAGGCTACATAATTCACTTTCTATTGGTTATCTGAGTATTTATCATTGTTTTCTAACCTAGTCCATGGCAAGTTAATCTAGAAGAAAAATATCATGATGAGTAAAGGCATTTAAAAGACGAGGCCTTGCCCATGTCAAATGAATAAAAAATATTTCATTATCTAGGTTGTTTTTATCTCATAAATTGAAAGACAGACTAACAAATTGGATTATACTTTCAATATTATAAACAAATTGTTGTGATACCTAGAATACGTGATACAATTTTAGGCTTCATTTTCCTTATTGTATTGTGCAACAAAGAGATTACAACATAATTATTAAAATCTCTTCACTACATTTTATTATTCAATCATTTGGAAATAATTTCACACTTTGAAAGCACTTGGAAAATATGCTTCCAAAAATCAAAAGCAAGTATTTTTTTCTTTAAATTGCACTTGTAATAGGGCTTGTAATGATTGTATGTTTATAATATCATCACTACTCTTATTTATATAAGAATATCTTCTTTAGTGTAAATAAAAAGTACAAATAATGCTTTACATTCAAATAATATGTTTCAAGTTTTATAAAGTACTTCACATTGAATATGTCACAGACTAGCTTTGTACGATTAGTGGGTCCAGAATAAATATTGTCATCCTAAATATCATTTTTGTCCAGGAGATGAAAGATGTAAGTTGAAAAATATAGAACCAGGATTTTTTTAACTTGTTCTTCTATATTCAATCTGTATGGCATTTTATTTTTACTTTGCAGCCCTAGCAAGGGAAATTTGCTCCATTCACTTTATGCTATTATCTAGAGCTTGCCAAGTGTTGTCTTTGTGCCATATTCTGCCCACTCTGTTCCTCATGAGTCATGAGCATGTTTTTCCAAGTTTCCAAGGTGAACACATGCGTATGTAGCCATTGGAAATTTCCTGGTGTAGATGAGAGCTCATTTCAATACTGGTATGCCTTTTATTACATACATTTAGAAATGAAAAAGTACAGAGCACTTAAACTTTAATATGTATTCATTTGCCAAAAAAGAGCAAGATTAACAAGTGTCTTCCTCATCATCACTGCAAAACACCACCTTTCTTTGCCTTCCGCAGTGTACCATTATGATTTCCTGATCAGGTGTTGTTAGGAACTATTTTAGAACCAAAAAAATTGCCCTTTTGTTTATTTATATTGCATAAAATCTTCCCTGGATACTGCTACAGTTTTTGGGTACACATCTATATCCACAGATTAGAGAGCTACTGTTTGTCAGAAGTTCAGAGCATGTGAGATTGTACTACAGATATTGCATCTTTCTCTCACTTTTTATAGTATTTTGTAAGCAGCCTGAAGTTATCTGTCTTTGCTCTTATCAACCCAGGAAAATTGATACAGCTATAAAATTGGTCAAAATATTCAGTTTATTCTATGAATCCTCATTCATCTACTCATTCATGCCATAAATGCTTTTCAAGTTTATAATATGTTCAAGGTAATATTTTAGACCTGGAGATATACTTTGAACACAATGCTTAGGTAGAGGAAAAAACAGACAAGTAGAGATAAATAGTCAAGACAATTTCAGAGTGAAATGATGCTATAAAATGTGTTAATACAGTAGATATTTGTGTTGGGGAAGACTCACCTTATTGAAGAGGCTCAGAAAGTTATCTGCTAGAATTCTTCATATTTTGAGAAATAAACCAAAAGTCAAGATGTCTTAATTAGCAAACCATGATATGGTGCCGAGAATGATACCTGGGAATCCTCTTGGTCCCAAAATGCCCAAAATGAGTTATTAAAAGGGTATTTTTTCTTAAGTTGTGAATGGCTTTTCCTGTGACTAGTTACATGCTCTTGAGAAGAACTGTATTCAGTCTATTCGGTTAATCCTATTTTTCTACCAATGTATAATTTCTGCAGTCACATCGTGTTTTAATAGGGTAGAAGATATATGTGTAAAACACTACAGATTTTTATATACAATGGGCACAAAAATATGCCCTTTCTACAACTGCCTCAACCAAGTTATCACATATTTATACCTCTTCAGAATATTCCTTCAGGTTCCTTCCCAACTGCTCATCCCAGACTTTTCTAGTTTTGATCATTTTGGGTAAATATTGTTGTTCTTCAGTTGCTGTTTTGTTTAATTAGACAATCTTAATAAATTACCTTGGCTGGCTTAGATCCTTTAATATTTCTACATCAGCCTCTTCAGTCACCAGGAATATTGGTGCATACCACTGTGACCAGCTGAGTGTGGTCTGCTCTTAAATTTTGCATATAAATTGAATTGTACATACAAGGTTTTTGTGTCTGACTTCATTAGTTCAGCATAACATTTTTGAGTTTTGTAAATATTGCTACATACTTGCTTAACAGTTCTAAAAATTTTTTGGATAGGCCAGAAGCATTTGATGTGGGAAGAGAAAAAGCACGGGTGTGGAGAAGAAAGCTGAAAACAGAAAAGCACTGTGATTGTCAAAGTAAGCTCTCTGAACCTGAAGCATCAGCATAAGCATCTCTGGGAATGTGTTAAGAATGCAAATTCTCTGTTCCCACCACAGTCTAACTGAATTAGGGACTCTGGTTGTTCCAGGAATCTGTTTTTCTAACAGTCCTTTAGGGAATTCTGAAGCAGATTGAACTTTGAGAATCAATGATTGAGAAAAGACATAGCGAAAGTATAAAATTCAACTAAATGGAGTTGGGAACGATTGAAGTAAAAATGTGTTTGTTTTTATTTCTTGCTTTTCTTAAATCTCTTGAGATTACAATAAAATGAGAGCAACATTCATGAAAATAACTTTTTAAAACCATGGTCAGTATTGCTTCATACATTTCTGTTAATTATGTTAATGATCAGTTCTGACAAAGACTATGACATCATTGATATTTGATCATAGAAGACAAACGAGAGATACATAGTAATTAACAATAGCATCAACCAGAGATTATAGTTTAATTCTCATGTACAAAGACTAACTCCAAATTAAAAATGGCAAAGCAACTAATTTAAATTTTCAAAACAAGATATATCTCTTAAGAATTAACATTCTGTAATGTAAGAATTTTTTGAAAGTTATTCAATATTATAAAAACATCGATGCAAGAATTTTATAGATATACTAAGTAGTCACAGAATAGTGTTTCAAAGAAGAAAGTAAACATAAAGCACATACATATACACATATATTATATATAATATATATAGATATATGACTACAAAATCAGTATAAGAGCATCATTTGCCAAAAACAGCTGTAACATACTGTGGCCACACAAAGTGCGGGACACTAAAGATGGGACAATAAAGTAAAATAGTATGAAAATAAATTTTAAAATAGCTATTTAATATTGATCACTAACTTTGAGCTACCAATTCATATATTATCTGTAAAAGTCATAGTTTCCTTTAAACCAAATCATATAATAAATCTGTTAACTAGTTTTATAATGTAAGTCATTCAATAATGCAGCACATAAACCTTTCTGTAGAGAAGACTTCTGGAGTTCCTTAAAGAGTCTATTCATCATACTGAAAAGCAGATGATCAATTTGAAAACACTTGAGGTCAACAGAGATGGAGGAAACTTTGCTTATGTAGGCGTGGTCACAGGC
Source organism: Dolichotis patagonum (assembly GCA_004027295.1). Lineage (NCBI taxonomy): Eukaryota > Metazoa > Chordata > Mammalia > Rodentia > Caviidae > Dolichotis > Dolichotis patagonum. The sequence goes on along the minus strand of PVJX010006085.1, from coordinate 73,671 downwards.
ATTTCCAACATCTTGAAAGTGTGATCGTCACCAAGCCAAGGACGAGTTCTTTCTTCATGTAGATTATAAGAAACTGTATTTTCTGACCTTACTGCCAATATCGATTGCAGGACAATAACAAAGAAATAGAAAACTAAATTTCTTCTTAATGAAAAAAGGTAATCATCAAAGAACCCATTTTTTCCAACAGATCTAAGACACACATTATGATTTAGGATTAGAAAAGCCTTGTGAGCTCATAGGTGGGGGTTTGAGGAGGTGATTAGATGACAGATGGGTCCACTGATGAGTTTATTGCTGAATGTAGTAAAGGGAGGTGAAGCCCAATCGAAGGGGTGGGCCCTAGGGCACGGCCAGGCAGCCTCTATCTCCTATCCTTCTTCCTTGATTTCTTTCTGCTTCCGGCTGCCATTCCAAAGGCTGTTGTTTCTCCTTTGCCATGCCTTTTGCCATGCTGCCTTGCATTGGCCAACTATGTACTAAAACCTCTACAAACTGCAAATCAAAATAAACCTTTCTTTCTTAGATTTGTAAGTGTTGAATATTGTGCCTCAGTAATGAGAAAGTAACCAAGACAATACGTATGTAAATTTTTTTCGGCTTCTCTTAATTGTGGTACACTTTCACTGCTTGGAGTATTCCAGAGACAATATCAGTCAAGGGCTCACTTGAAATGTAGCAATTCAAACCCTAGTCTAGAAGTAGTGATTTAAAAATTCCATTTCAAGAAGATATTCATTGACTTTATGCATCCTAAAGTTGGAGAAGCAGTAGAAAGTAGCATCTTTACTTTGTAGGCCATTCAAGTTTGCTTAATTATTCAACTAATGCAGGAACATAGTTGAAGTATCAAGACTTTTTCCAGAGCCATTGAATCAGAATTCCCCTACTTTTTTAAAAGCCCTAGTTTCTTACAAGTAAACAGGGAAATCATTACTTTGGACAGTCATGAAAAGACTGATTAAACATGTTTCTAATCTAAAAGAGGTGTCACTGAACATAACATCTTGTTGTCTTTGGTTTTCACATACGCCAATTTGAGTATATTTGGTTATAGCAAAATAAATAAATTCTAGCTATAGAAAATAAAAGAAGAGGCAACAGTAATGTGATGAGACAATGAGAAGCATGAGGAAGATTATATATGTGTCTGTCATGCTTTTATATGTATTTAATACATTGCAAGCATACGAAATACCTAGTCAAATTAGTGAAATGAAAATTTCCTGGATGGCTACTAGCTACTTTCTAAGGAGTGACAGACAAAAAAGCTGGCTTCCCTGCTTTCAAGCACTTACATTACCAAATGCATAGACTAAATTTTGTTTTGTTAGTCTGAATTTCAGTCTTCTGTTAGGTTCACTAGAAAACTGATTCTGAGTTGAAATTAGTGTGCAGTTATTTCATCAGGGATGCTCCCTGGGTCAGCCCTGTGGCATAAGGTTGAGGGACAGAGGGCTAATACATTTGACTCAAAGAGCTGCATTTGATTCAGAAACAACAAAAGCTACCAAAAAATAACTTAGATGGTAACTGCTAGACACTTAACTTTGTATCTGGAGAAATAAATGCAGCACACACAGCATCTATTCCAAAGGCAGCCATTGCACCAGTAACTAGGCTTCCTCTCTTTACATCTCTATGAGGCTGTCAGAAATGCCTGATGTCTGTCTGTACCCCAGAATCTTGCTTAAATAATAATACAATTTTCTTTGTGTTCTCTAGTTTCTTCTAGTGGTTGACAGCTCTTAAATAACTCAACATATGAGTGTTTGGGGAACTAAAAAGCACAAGATTTTTTTAAAAAATCTGATTTACTAACAGATAAAGATTTTATTTCGTATAGTCTGAAAAAAAGTCTCAAAGATGTCAAAAATACACTGAGTCATTAACCAAAGCCCACATATTAATTTAATTTTTGATAGGATTATCTGATTCATGTCGTAATTTTCTGAAGATGCTCACAATCATGATTGATTTACTAATTTATGTTTATAATAAATATTGTTATATAATGCTTATCTTAATTAGTATTTTATGCATATGTCTTTAAATATGTATATAGCCCAATTTTGTGATCACTACTTTTCTAACTGAGGATGTGTTTTCTTACAGCAAAGAGAATTGATATTCAAACTAAAAGTATATTTGCTTTATCAAAAACAAAACAATGGCAATTGTGTAATTAGACTTCTTTACATGACACCAAAATAAAGCCTGAAAGTATGGTTCTCATATTTCTTTTACAGGGAAAAGTAATATTTTTAATTATAGATTTTATTTAAAAAATAAGAAAATATCTATTTTTAATTCCTCATGATATCTTTCTGTCTTTCAAGAAAGTTGATCAACATTTATACCTATGTACATCCAAAAAAAGAGATCTGAATTAAATAAAATAATTCTGAAATGAACGCTATGATTTACTTACTATTTCCAAAATGAATTAAGCTGCTTAAAAACTGTACACACACCTAACATTCTTTACCTTCTTTATTTTAACAAAATGCTAAAAACACACTCCAGAATTACAACAATAAATACAACACAGTCCTGGTCCACCAGGGGTTCACATTCTGGTGGACAAATTGTTTTGAGGTTCACTGATTAGAAAAATCAATAGAACTGAACAACTGTTTCATTTTCCATTTACTTCAGTTGTCAAGAAGTAACAACTGTAGCAACTATAACTCCACAGATATTTGCTTCAAATCACTTATGAAGAGTATATAAAGATGGCATAATATTCACTAAAAAGAGATTTTCTGTTGAATGACTCCAATAGCAAGGAAAAAACTTATTTAATGAACATATTTGTTTAAAAATTAAATAAAGATATCCTTTGTCTTCTGATACTGACTTTTTATTCATGTTAGGAAATTTTGGAAAGCTATTTCAACTTATAATTATAATTAAATTTGAATTAATTGTATACATTAATGGATTTAAGTATTATATTTTCACATATGCATACAGCATGCACTGATGAAATTAGTTCCCCGTATCCATCGCTCCCACCCTTCCCAACCTTTTTTTTTTAAAAGTTTATTTAAAGAGGAAAAAAAAACAGAATAAAGGGCAGCAGCAATATAGAATTCCAAGGAAAAAGGAAAAGAACAACAAAAAATAACTAAGAAATTATTACTTCACAAGTTACATACTGACTTCTTGGAAATAGTTGTTCAAATTACAAAGTTAAAACATGTAAAGTAGACATTCAAATAGTGAGACTGTTAACAGTTCTGCTCCATGATCTGACATAAACAGCAATATGGCCATCCATCTTACCCATTCAAATATACATGCAATTATATCAAAAGGGTAAAATTAAACACAACAAAACAGAGCAAAGTGGATCACAAGAAAGCAATGTAAGAGACACAAATTTCAAAGCTAGACAATTGGAGATATTCACTCTCTATCATATTGACACTTGTTTTCTTCCAAATAGTTGTCCATATTGTCACATACAGGGAATTCACATGAAACAACATAGTATGGAATTGATCTGAGCAGGATGAGGAAGGCATTTCAGGTCTTCAAGACCAGACAGTAGGGAAGCCAAGAATGGCTGTCATAGTATCTCTCATTCTCTTCGAAACAGCTGTCCATACCTTCATGTGTGAACTTAAACAAAACAAAACAAGCTAAACTTACTTTGAACAAAGAGTGATAGTTTTTCTGGATTTCACATCATGACATTATGGAATCAGCACTGGGTACTGTAGTGTCTCATTTTCTTCAAAGTAGTTGTTCATTTCAACATGTGTTATATAGTTGGTTCTCGTAAACTGCTTATAAGCTCTACACATGCATGAGTCTCTAAATGTATATCTATCCTTTCTGTGTTAGAGGGAAAAACAAAACAAAGCAAGACAAAACAAAACAATTCCTAGAAAAGCATGAAGTAAAAAGTCATATAAAACCACAATACAAGGTGATCTACAATGGTTACCACAGTGTCTCAGCAGAGTAGAACAACATTAATAAAAACGCAGCATTGGAGACATTATAAGACTTCAAAAGCAAGTAACAGTCAAACCAGACTGGGTATCTTAGTGAATTTTGTCATCTTTAGTGTAGTTGCCTATACTCTTAGACTTGATGCTATCAATCATAAGAGATTTGACTAAAATCAGTCAATACAAAAGAGCAATCTAACAAACCAGAGTCAAATAAGATCAGTCATAATAGGACAGTATAAGTTATACAGGGCTTCAGATTAAGTTGATAGGAAATTAAAGATGATTACCATAATATGTCCTGTTATTTTGGGGATAGCTGACCGTGTTTTCAAGTCTAGTGTAAGTAGACAAACTGGAATAGTATGTAATCCATCTAAGCAGAGTGATGAGAATAATATAGATTTTAAATCATGTTACCCAATTAACAATATCCTCTGCCTTCCTTTTTTAGATAATTCCTCCCCTTTCACTCCCATAGGGTGCACTGCTTACTTTGGGTCCCACTGCCTCCCTATATAGAGCCTTTCAATGGACCCTATCTCCTGATCTACTCTGCCTATATTTCTCTCTGTTAATATTTCAAGGCCATCTATACTAGAGATTACAGCCAATCTTCTCTGCCTTATTTCTGCTATTCTGTTTTTCTGCCATTAGTTGTTTATTTTTCTGTTCCACTCCACTGTCTGCCCCATTCACTGAGGCCTCTCTGCCACTGTTCCTGAAATGCTTGTTTTGTTTTTCTCTCTCTCTCTAAAATGTCCTTCAGTATTTTTTGTAAGGTTGGATTGGTGGTCACAAATTCTCTCAGTTCCACTTTGTCATAGAAGCATCTCGCTTCTCCATTAATTTCTAGAGAGAGTTTTGCAGGATACATCAATCTGGGCTGGAGGTTGTTCTCCTTCAGGGCTTGAATTACTTCACTCCAAGCTCTTCTTGACCTGATGGTCTGTGTTGAGAAGTCTACCATGATTTTGATGGCTTTTCCTTTATAGGTGATCTGTTTCTTTTCTCTGATGGCTTTTAATATTCTGTTCTTATATTGAATTTCTGGGATCTTGATTATTATGTGTCTAAGTATAACTCTGTTTTGGTTGTAGGTGGCTGGAGTTCTGTATGCTTCACACATCTACATATCACTTCCTTTTTCTATGTTTGGGAAGTTTTCCTTAATAATTTCTGTGAATAGCCTTTGCATTTCCTCTGTTTTGACTCCTGCTTCTTCATTCACATGCTTTATTCTTAAGTTATAGATCCCCTTGTTGTCCTCTAGCCTTCCAATTGTTACTGCCTGCTCCCTTGTTATTAAGAGATCTTCCCTTTCATGATCACACATTGCAAGCCTGTGTTCGATTTTTGATAGTCTATCTTTGGTTTCGTTCAAGGAGTTTTGCCAACTTTCTATGGAGTCTTTAGTTTCCTGGTAATCTCTTTGAATCTGGTTCATGAATTCTAGGTTTGCTTTATATTCTTCATTGAATATTTCTCTCCTTTTGTGTTCTTCCATTCTTCTGTCTGTGTCTTCTTGAGAGGTGCCCAGCCTTTCTTTTATTAATCTACTTATCTCTTGTTTAATTTGGATTAATATTTCAGTTTTGATCTCGTTTACGAGGTCCTGAAGATATCTCTTTATGTCCACTGATGCTGTGTTTGATGTTGCATGTTTGCTGCCCTCAATCTCTTTTGTATTTACCTCTCCTGGATTGATACTCCCAGGGTTGGTGGCTGGGGGTTTTTCGTTATTTCTCTCTCTCGTCATGTTTTTGGTTCGTTCCATACAAGTGTATAGTGCAATTCCCAGCCCCTTTTTTCTTGCTGGTTAAAATTCCTCTAGAACCTGCATGCTAGGAGCTTCTGCCCTCTGCAGTCCGCTATCAGAGATTAAAGTTCAAGCAAGGGCAGTGTGCACTGGATCCTCCCCTCCTGGGCAATCAACCTTTGTGGGCCTTCACTGCATCAGTGTGCGCCGAGCTCAGGGAATTAATTTGTAGCAATCCACTGGGTCCCGGCCAGGGGTGCGGCCCAGTCCAAGGAGATCCCACCAATCCACTCGGCGAGGGGAGCAGCCAACTGAAGCTGCTTCCTTATGGAATTAGGGCTGTCCTGCCCAAATCCAAAATGTCATCCAGTTTGTTGCCCCTTTCCTGTGGGAGGGTCTTAGTCCCAGCACTCACTTTGTGTTGATGCCGGTCCCTGAGAATTGCTGGGCTCCCTGACCTCTGACCTCAACATGGTGCCTCTGGGTGGGTCACATGCAGGGACGGTTCCAGGTGAGCCGCACACATGACTGTTCAGCTCCATGCTCCGGCCGCTCAAGCCAGTCACATTGGCACAGCTCGGTCAGTCAGGTCAGTCTCGGGCAGGAATTCCAGTAGCTCGGCAAGAGCGCTATGCTCACAGATTTTAGCTTCTCTAATGGTAGCCCCAGGACCTCATATTCGAGCAATTTTTTTCACTTCAGTTTCTTCCTCATTGAGAAAGTCCATCTTCCTCTGTTTGCATCTCTCCAGGGTGTTCTATTCTGCCATTTAAGCTGTCTCTCTTAGAGAGGCTCCATATCCTGCTACCTACTGGTCCACCATCTTTGGAAACTCCACCCACCCTTCCCAACCTTTAGTGATCACTATGGTACAAACAGGCTGACCTTTAGTTTCACATATGAGCGAAAGCATGTGGTCCTTGTTCTGTATTTGGCTTATTTCAATTAACATGATTTCCACCAGTTCCACCCATTTTCTTAAAAATGGCATCCCTTTTTTCTTTTGTATGACTGAATAATATTCAATTATGTGTATATAGCATATATTTTAACCTATTCATCTGTTGATGGCACTTAAGTTGATTTCATATCTTAGCTACTATGAATTAAGATACAATGGACATGATATCTCTTTGGTAGGTTGATTTCATATTTTTGGATAAATACCAAGAAGTGGGACAGTTAGATGCATATGATGTTTCATACACACATCTATTTTTAATATTTTGGGGGGCACTCATACTGTTCTACATAAAGGCTTTATTACATTCCAAACAACAGTATGTGAGAGTTCCTTTTACTTCACATTGTTGCCAGCAATTTTGCCTTGTTTTGATCAATCCTAATGTGGTTGGAATGCTTTTCATTATGCTGTTCATTTATACCCTTCTGATGGCTAAGGACATTAAACATCTTTTCATATATTTATTCATTCATAATTCTTCTTTTGAAAATTCCTATTCAGATAATTTCCCTATTTTTAAATTGGATTACATACCTTTCATTGTTAAGTTTTTAAAAGTTTCTTATATATTTTTCCTATTAATTCTTCTTCAGGTGAATCATTGGCAAATTTCTTCTTCTATTCTGAAGGATTCTTCATTATATTTCTTGTTTCCGCTTTTGCTATGCAGAAACTTCAATTTCATATTATTCCATTTGTCTAGATTTGTTTTTGTTTTACCATGGTTTCTAAATCATATCCCCAAAATAATTGCCTATTCCTACATTTTAAAGTGTTTCCCTTATATTTTCTTCTAGTTGTTTCATCATTCCAAGTCTGAGATTTACAGTTTTGACCCATTTTATGTTGATTTATGTGCAATGTGAGAGATAGGAATAATCTGTTGCATGTGGATATTCAGTTTCACATAGAGAATCTGGAAATCATAAAGGAAAGTTTGGGGAAGAACACAAGTATATGTGACTGGAGAGTAGAGAGCTGTGGTACAGATTCTGAGTATCAGCATGAATTAATAAATAAAGGATAATAGGATTAAACTGGCAGGTTTATTCCCCAAGAAGAAGCTCCTGGTGGATATGAGTGAGGAACAGGCACTTGAACTTCTCTAGAGTTCGGAGCCTAAAGAGAAAAAGCTGAGTTTGACTCAGTTTTCTATGTGTTTAGGGTGTTCTTATCTGATATCCAGTGGCGCTGATAGTTGCCTCTGTGTATGTGTGTGGACGTGCATGTGTGTTCATGCACTTGTACTCCTATGCAAGGCTGAGAGCCCCAGAGTGTGGGGCTTCTTGAACAAAAATTCAAGAAGTTTTGTTCTCTGAGATCTTGGCAACTTCCATTCAACACAGATTTCACTGACTGCTGTGATCACTAATCATGAGCACCTCTGTGTCAGGCACCCTGGGCAGAGCTATGCAGAGAATGTGTGGTACAGGGACATAGACTTGAAGGGCAAACATTTACTTAGAGGCTATATCATCAAGTGAAATAACTCAGACACAGAGACTTACATGTCAATAGTTTCTCTTACATCAAAAACTCAAGGTGCAGAAATAAAAGATAAATAAGAAACAGGGAGATTTTTTACAAAAGAAAAGAGGATAAAAAAATGGGAGGAAAGATTGAGCAGAGATGCAAACAAGAACTAAGATACGTTGTGTCCATGTGCCAACTCCACACGAGAATGTAATCATTATAGTCTCCAAATATGTAACAATAAAAATAAAAATTTAAAAAGTTGCAGTATCTTTGGTCAGTTTTAATTGATTTTTGAGTTTCATATTAAATATCTTTTTCTCTTAAAACGTATAGCATAAAGACAGATTCTACAGTACTTACACTGAAACAAAAAGGACAGAGACACAAAATCCATGATTCTAAAATCCTTTTCAGCTGGAAAGCACAATGAATGAGTTCTCTCACTGACAACTTAGGACAAGGAATTCTAGAATCTCGTCTTTAGCTCATCATAGAATATTTGTTTATTCTATTCCACACAGATTTTAAAGAATTCAAGTAAGAAGCTAGTATTTACTCATGGTTCTCTCTTTTTAATCTCATGTTCTCCGTTACCAACAGATGCCTAAGGTTATTTCTGTTATTAGAGGTTGATAACCTATAGGAAGGGAGCTCTTTTTTAACCCCGCTGCTGGAGAAGATGCTGTGCCCTTTATGTTATGAGATTTTGGAGTGCTGTCTAGGCACAAATAGTTTCAAAGAGCCAATTTTTAGGTATTTAAAATCCATATAAAGTTTCTTCTAGGAAATAAATTATTCTGATTAATGACTCCATCATCAAAATAGAACTCCTAACGATTTTATAGAAGAATTACAGGTCTTTTATTCATCCTAAAACTTAAAAGGTACATGTTAGGGCAATGTTGTGCTAAGAAAAATCTAGTTCTACTGAAATGCAAAGTGGAAACACTGGCTTTAAGCCATCTTCTGAAGGCTGAAGACTTCCTATATTTTCCTATATAAAAACATTTCTATAAAAGTGAAGATCAGCATTAAAAACTACTTGCTTGGCCACTGCTGGAATGTTCCAAATTCAAGCTGTTCAAATGATACAAGTTGGTGATACTGATTGTTTAAATTGTAACTGGAATATTTTCCAAAACAAATAAAAATTTCCAGATAATACTGAACAAAGTCAAAGATGCAGAAGTTTTATGTGATTTCTATCAGGCTTAGTGTGCTTTATTTAATGAGGTAGTTAAAGTTTATTCTATCAATGCATAAAATTTTTATTCCAATTATTGTAAAACCTCATTGTATTTCATTTGCTAATAGTACCTACTGTTTTAACTTTCCATTATCAAAGAATAATCTCATTTAAAACTATAAAAACTTTAATATGCCAATTTATGAATATGCAAAGAGAAATACATAAATTTCAAACTGATTTTATGAGATACCTTAGTAAGAATGTTTGATGATTGCAATTTTCATTCTAGCTTCATTTCTCCAAGGTTTACACCCATGAGCTCCTGAGAGATGGAAAATATTCAATGGCTTCTTTATTTCACTCTAAGAATATGAGTTATGTTAAATATAAGAACATGAATTACTCTATTTTCTTGTGGGTTTATCCTTGTCTTTCTCTTACTGGTAGAAATTGTTGCCATTACTTTTTAGTGTAAAGGGCATTGGTTTCAGAGCTCCACTCTAATTGTTTTAAAATTAATAACTACATAACTTCCTTTTACTTAAATGTGAAATGAAACTGGGAATATTAATGAATGAAGACAGTTTCTACCAATAATAGTATTTTGCCTATTGTTTTTATAAAGGAAAAATCATATAACAATTAAAAGTAAGGTCTTTGGAATCAAATATCTGAGTTTCTAATCATAGTTCTGTTGCTTACCAACTAAAACACATAAAATTAGTGATACACTTAAAATAACACAAGCAAAAAGTATAAAATATTGCATCTACTTTTTCTTTATGACAAATTATTCTTCTCTTCTTTGAGAACAAAAATTTCTCTAGTGTGGTGGACTTACACTGCTCTGCAAACCCCAGAGTGTACCTGGAAATACGATCTCCATCGTTGGGGCTCTGTTGTTTCCCTTGCACAATCTCAGGATGGATTCTACCCAATGTTGTCATAACCTTTTCTATACTTACCTGGGTTCCCACAACTTCACCAAAGATGCAATTGTATATATAGAACTCTGGCATTGCAAGTATTTTAATCACTCTCCAAGGGGAAGTTTAAGTGTGTTTATAAACCTGTTAGGTCAGTAGATTGAGCAGACTCTTCTAAAAGAGGAGAGATGAAAGACAGAAGGATCTGCAGAGTGATTTCCAGTCTCACATATGTAATCATAGCTTATACACAGAGAAGGAACTGCATACATGGCTAAAATAAAGAACAGCAATTGCTTCTGTATCATAAGGTTATCAGCAATTAGATATTTATATCTTTCTTAAGGTTTCAAAGTGGGCACTGGTCAAACATAATTTCAGTTTTAGCTAACCAAGTACTGAATAATTAATAGTCCTATTCTGTCCTCTAACTTGTGGCTGCATTCTGAGTCCTCATCTTCACTTTATTCTTTTTGATCATTTCTGAAGAAATTAAGCAAGTCAAAATTATACCAGGTATAACCAAACTGAGATTTTAAATAGATACAGATACAAACATGTAAATAGCAGATACATATATGAGAAAGAAGGTAGAGATAGAAAAAGAGAGTGCATATTTATACTTATCTCATAAAATACCAAATTTAGAGGCTTATCAAAAATCTACTAAAACTTTGTTTTTTTCCTGAGACTAGTACTGAATAAACAAAAGATTTATGTTTCATTGATCTCAAAATGAGTTGTATAATGAGAAGAGTTAATAAAAATGAGTTCTTAAAGATAACACCACAAAGGGTTTCCTCTGTTACCAGACAAATGAAGAATAAGAGAAAAGAGGACAAGCATGGAGAAAAAATTTACTTTTTCCCAAAAGCTCTTTTTGAAAATTACTTGGAGACTTAGAGACTCTGTTGATTTTAATTAAGTGCTCATTAGATTGACAAACTTTTTAAAAAAGTGATCCTGCTTGCCGTGTGGGTTTTCATTTGCTCTCCTGGCTTTCATTCTAAATTACTTTAGAACCCATTCAGAATAAGTTGTTTATTCAAGGGAAATTACTCATAACCCTATAAAGAATTCAGAGAGAGTCTATGTCCTGTGGTTATTGCTTTATTATTTTTATGCAGTTTGATAATTTTCACTGAAATCTCTTAACTCCTCCCAACAAAGTCAAAGTCTTCCCAAATTGAACCTGATTCCTTTGGTACCAGTGGGGAAATAACTTGTAATCTTTGAAATCTCCAAAGTTAGACATCAACTCAGACATAATTGAATAGGTAGAGTCCTAGAAGCTATGGATAGACCCAAACAAACAACTGAATTTTTTTCCCTAATTATTAATTTCCACAGGAAAGTACCTGAGTGAGGTATTTATAATTTATAATTTTTTTATTTTTAAAGAGGGTAAAATTAAACATAGCAAAACAAAACAAAACAGATCATAAAATAACAGTGTAAGAGACACAGATTTCAAAGCAAGACAACTGGAGATCTTCACTGTCTATCATATTGTCTCTTGTTTTCTTCCAAATAGCTGTCCATATCTTCACATACAATGAATTCATACAAAACAAGGTAGTATAGAACTGATATTTATAATTACATAGATATATTAACACTATTTTCTGAATGAACATTTTACTTTTGAAATTACTTTGATATAGAATTGTCTTAAATACCCTCAGCTTTCCAAGACTCTACAAAAAAAGAAAACCTAATACTAAAAAACTGTTGTGGAAGGATTAGCATTAGGATATAATTCTAGGCCTGACACAAAAAAGACTAGTTGTTTTAGATAATTAAATATAGTAATAATTGTTCATTTCTTGGATTCTCTTTTATAGTTTTATTCTTCTCTTCATTTATTATAATATTAAAAGTTGCTGTAATCATTAATATTAAATGGTGTATTTTAAAGCATGAGATTTAGAAGCCAGAAATACACTGATAACTTTCTATTTCATACTCATTGATTTTAGATCTTTTGACTAAATTGGGGTTAATGTATGAATATATGCATCGTTTGAACAAGCTGAAAGTTATACCCTATTTTAAATGGCTTTGCCGGATATCACTAATGGCATAGTGGATTTGCCTGGATATATAGTAATAAATGATTTTTATTCTTAGTAATCTTTTATGTAATTTGGAAGCATGAAACTTCTAATAAACAGCAAAAACATTAATTTAAATTGTAACATGATGGAAATAAATAATTTTATAAATCTTAAAATGCCTAAAATATTCTATTTCATATCTCATGTTATATTACTTGAACTTTTGGCCTATCTCTCTTTCTTTTTTTTTACTTGAGCAAAAATAATTAAAAAAAATAACATATGGTGTCACAACAACTGGAATGCCTAAATTACAAATAGAATAAAAAACCTGACAACATCAAAGATTGGCACAACTATGCGACAATTTTTACCTTTTATATTTTATTCACAGGAATGTGAAATGGTACAACCAGTTAGGAAAATTGTGTCTGGTTCTTCATAAAATTAAACATATTCTTGCTTGATGAATTAACAAGTCAACTCCCAGATATTTGCCAAGTGAAATGAAAGCAAAAGTTTACAAATAAACTTGAACAAAAGTGGTTTATAGCAATTTTATCCACCCACAGCTCCAAAGTGTAAGCAAAAGGAAATATTCAACAGGAAGAAAATGAAGAAATAAGTTAATCTGAATTCATTCATTAGAGGATTATTCACTAATTTCAAAAATAGATGCTGATATGAACAGTGCCATCAATAGATCTTAAAAATATATTCACTGAATAAAACAATGGAGCCAAAACATAATTTATGTCTCCGTTTATATGACATTCAAATAAGCAAAGCTAATTTTCAGTGACAGAAATCAGAATTCTGGTTTTTTTTGGCCATTGAGAACTGACTAGAAGGTACACTAGGAAGCAAACCTTTTGAAGTATTTCAAATGTCTACTATCTTGATTGGGGTTGGACCTAAAAGTTTGCAAACATTTCTCCACTAACACATCAGACTGTGCACACAGCTACACTATTTAAATTACTTCATTAAATTGTATGCTTATAATCTGTGAATTTCTTTAAATATACCTTAACTTCAATTTTTAAATATGTAAAAAAGTGATTGTTGTATCCAATTTGGCTTTTCATTTATTAGAAATACTCCAGAAATTCATGTTACTGATATATATTTATAAAGTCAATTTAAGACTTACCTTTTATTACTAAAAAAACTAAAATACTTATAAATGATTTGTCTTCAGGGAAATTCTGAAACCATTCAGGTCATGGAAAAGATACATGCTCATTTGTTTTGATGATGTTATAACACTGTTAAATTTCACTCTATGTTTTATTATTTAATCTTTAAACAAGACAACACAAATCATTTTAATTTCCAGAAAGCATATATTCTGTCATAAGACTAATTTAAAATTAATTTAATTGTGTTACTCAGATGCTCATTCAAAGGATGATTTAAAATGTCCTTACATATTATGCATATAATAAACATTGGTCTTTAAGTTTGAAATATATCTTAATAGAATAATATAAAATAAAAATATAACTGCACATTTAGTTATTATGTCCTATTCTAACCTGAGTAGATGATTTCAAATACTCAATTACTTTGATATATGCTTCCATGATACTAATAGTTTGGATAATCTTGGTTGAGTGTTTACATTTCTTTTTTGATTTTACCATTTTTTCTTTTCAGACTCAATAATTTAGATTTGTATTTTCTAAAAAAAAATAGGTAATTTAGTGAGCAACATGGGTCTATAGCTATATGTTAGTCATCTGACTTTCATATTTCCGATTTCTCATCAAAGTTGTTAAAATTTACTTGTCCTGAACTCAAAATGGTAAGGAAGACCTTCCCTCAACTAGATTAAACTAGGTACCCATGATGAAGTGTGGCTTTGCGTGTTGCTCTTTTTCCATAACACATTAATATCAATATACATTAGCATACCCTAGCATGAATTTTTCATGTCATTGGACAGAATTTCTGTAATAGTAGATTTTACAGGTGGAATATGAATATATGAGTTTTCTACCTACTCCATGTTGCAAATAATGCCATGGAAATTTTACTTTCTGCCCCTCAGTCATGACATCGTCCTGTTGCCCTTCATTGTTCTAGTGGTTGGCAACACTAAACTAGTTTTTTAAAAATCACCAGTCACTGACCTGTGTTCTTGCTTGCTTAGTTTTTGGTTGTCAGTAGAATTAAAAGACGTTGTCCTAACAACTGAGTAGGTTCTTTTTATTTAAGTTTCAGAGTCTAACTCTGTCTGCCTATATGCATTTATATATTCTTATGCAAAACTAAATATATTAGAGATTTAAAAATAAAATATGAAAAAATGTGAAGCTATCAGATAATGTGCTTCTCTACAAAAAACTCTATATTAACTGAAGGCAGGTTCGTATTAACTTTTGTCCACATTTTGCTACTAAATAATTGATTTTGGTTTTTGTTTATCTAAATTAGAAATGAATTAGTATAGAGTGTCCAGGCTTTACAGTTCAGTGCTGTAAGCTTGCTATTACAATGAAGTTAGACCGTTTTGAGGCCCATTCTGTTTGACACATAACCAGACTGAAGGAAAAGTTTGTGTGTGTGTCCTTGCCTTAGGTACAGACTGATAAAAGTTCAGATGAGATTTCCATGCTGACAGCTACCACTGCAGGGAATGGGGTAGGAGGTGGGTAATAGCTTATACCAACATGTCTGGTAGACAAAAAAGGGCCCGTTTTCCATAATTCGTTCAAACTCCAAACAGCAACTTAATTTTCTTTCAGTTTTCAGTTTGAGAAGCACGGCAGGGATCTCCTCCCCAAGCAAAAGGCAATATGAGGTGAGAAGAGGACATGCTGCCAGCACAGGTATAGGCCTGCATAATGGAAGTGCGGCACTCACGAAGAGGCTTTTCATTTTAACAACTGTGATAGCGAGGGAGGAAGGGAGCATAATGAAGATGGCATAATTGAAGGGCGAGAAGGAAACATTAACCATGCATTGAGAGGAAGACTGTGGGGGTTAATTGTGACATCCTTGTTTGGCCAAGTGTTCAAGCTGCCTGACACATGCAGAAACTCAGAGAGGTGAGCACCTACATCCTCACCACCCACGGAAATCTAGAAAGTCTGTTTCATTTTACTTTTAATAAACCGAAGACACACTGTTTTGTACTCTTTCTTTCTTCTTTCTTTCTTTCTTTCTTTCTTTCTTTCTTTCTTTCTTTCTTTCTTTCTTTTTTCTTTCTTTCTTTCTTTCTTTCTTCTTTCTTTCTTTCTTCTTTCTTTCTTTCTTTCTTTCTTTCTTCTTTCTTCTTTCTTTCCTTTTCTTTCTTTCTTTTCATTTATTTACACATGTTGACTCTTAAGTAGTGGCACCCCAATGAAGATTTTTAAGTTATACACCAGACCAAACAAATCATTTTTTTTAAAAAAAAATGTATATTTCTTTACCACCAAAGAATTCCATATACTGAACAGAAAAACTTAAACAGGAGAAATTTGAACATATAAAACAAAACACAAGAAAACTGAGAAAACTGGAAAAGATGGAAAGAAAAAGAGAATATACTAATGTCTATAAAGCAGCCAGACAAGCAGTTACAAAACATGATTTCAAGAGATTAAACTCAAAGAAAGTATGCAATCTTACTACTACATTTGCAAATGGCATTCAAAGTTAAAATCATTGTAAGTTATATTTAATTATTTACTGAGTCAAATAAATTTTAACTCCAGCAAGAGCAATGTGATCATCAATATTTATGATAGAACCTTAACTTTTAAACCAAAATGGAAGGAGAGGGAGAGAGGGAAAGAAAAGAGGGAATAAAAAGAATTAAGATGTCCCAGGTACTTGCACCAACACTCCATGATGAATGTAATAATTATGTACTAAAAACATGTACTAATAAAAGTAAATTTTTTAAAACCATGCATAAGAGGCATTTGTTTAATTCTTAATGAAAGGTAATAGACATAAAATATATATCATAGTTTTCTCTCAAATAGTTGTAACTAATCATCTAGATTTGTAGCCAATAGGTTTCCTGAACTTGTTAAAAGCCTTCAAAAATTCTTAGAAAAACAACCAATAATATTGAATGCACTGTGGGCTTTCCTGCTGTTAGAGAATTCCTGAGGCATGTTTAATAGGAATAAACAACCTATCTCTAAAGGAAAATTGTATTTGTATTCTTACCTACAGGAAGTTCATGGAGAACCCATGGAGAATAAGAAAGTCACTGTTTATTTTACTTAGATTCTTATGTCTTTGACTCTATTGATCAATATCACCCCTAAATAGGTTACTGTGGGATTCAGGCTTTGCTTCATTCGATAAACCCCAAGTTTCTCAACCCCTCTCATTTTTTTAGAGAAAGGTGAGCAAAATGCTTTGAAAAGAAGGCTTCATCTTTTTCCCCCTGAATGCCTTGAGAAATTCTTCAGCCACACTTTAAAGGTGTACGAGTGCTTTTGAAATAAATCATATTCTCATCTGGCCATAGGCTAGAAAGAATTTAAACTCATTTGGTTAGCTCTAAAAAAATATCAATAGAGAAAAAAATACGGCATTCACATAGGTAGCAATAAACAAATACTATTTTCTGCTGTAAAATATTTAGAAACCAATATTTTAATCAAAAATATACATATACCTGTTGCTGTAAATTTGCTGATATCTCTATCTGCATAGATTTTAAAAATTTATTCAGCTATTAACACATCCTTTGAGGCTCTATTGTATTAGATCCATACCAAGTACCAAAAATACATTTTTCATGTGGGATCAAGTCCTAATAATTTGATGTTTTATAATATGACAGATCTCATGAGATATAATACATGACTATTGGAGATGAGGTGTTATTACTTAAAACTCAAAGAAATGAACACATAACTTTTATTTTAAAATATAGAAGCTAATAAAATTCTTAATTATATTAGTAAGTATTTTATTGTATTCTAGTCCTGGGAATTTGGTAAGTCATATGTGTTATATAGAATTACAGGAATATCTAGAGCATCTATTTTAAAATTATTAAAGATGAAAATTAATTGATATAAGATAATTTCAATTTGTTGCAGTCTCACTATGTATGTCAAAGTAACACATCTTAAATATCTTTGTACAATATTTCACATTAGTATTTCCCGATCACCAGTGAAATCATGTGTACTTTCTGAACATTCATGAAATTTTCCTTTGATACACTTAGTTTGTCACAAACTCATCATTCCCCAACTGCAGAGAATACCTGCCTGTAAAGAGAGCTCCCAGCAGTCATCTGATTTGATGGAAATGATGCTCTATATCACAGCTGGACACTGGACACATATAAACTTGCTTTGAGTTCTTATATATAATATTTAAATTAATTCATATGTATAAAGCCCAGATCAGAATCCCCTTATTTCATTGGTATATGTTACATCATTAGATGTCTACTAGATAGTAATTAATAATTTTTAAGCAATCAGTATTTTATACATTTATATTGCAAGCCATGGAATTTAACAATGCATATCAGATACCAAAGAAAGCTATATTTAAGATATTTTTCTGAAAACCACTTACAAGACAAAAAATGACCCATGTCTTTATGCTTAGTGAAAAAATTATTAAACTACCTGACACATAAATTACAGAACTATTTCTGGAATGAATTTTCCAAGTGCTTTTAGCTACAAGTCTTATAGCAAGCTCCCAAGAACTAACTAAGCAATGCTCTATATTTATGTTTGTTTTTCTTTTAGTTTTTTTTCAAGACAAGGTCTCTCTCTGTAGTTCTAGTTAGTCTTGAGCTCACTATGTAGGCCAAGGTGAGCTCAAACTCATGACAATTTTCCTGCTTCAGCCTCCTATGTGCTGGGGTTAGAGGCATGCATATATCTATGCTGGTAAACCACTGGTCATTTTTTGTGTGTGTCCTGTTTATTACTGAAATCAGATACCTCCAACTCATTTTTGAGTTGTTCACTCCTTTTCTGTGTTCATGAAATGCTGCAAATGTCTTATTCTTTTTGTATTGTGTATATTTAATTTCTAAAGCATGATGTGAAGGAACAAATGTGGTAAGTAAAAAAGGTACCATGGTGTAGGAAATAAACATAACTCTCATCTCAGTTATTTACTTTTTTGTCATTATAGCAAGAGCAACTAAAAGAAAATAGAATGAATTTCATACACAACACAATTTATTGTCTATAATACTCATGCTGTGCATTAGATCCATTAGACAGTTTTCCTCTGACAGAATTCTGTTGCTCATAGCTCTACCTCTGTGCCACTTCCAAGTCCTATGATCTGAGACAAAGTGAGTTTCTTATTACCTCTACCTGAAATAGGACCTTAGCTTTCTATCAAGCATTCCCCATGTCACTTTCCATATATTCAACACATTTTGAGCATTGCTGTTTGATCAGAACTCATGAAGCATGCTTCTAAGCATTTAACTTTTATTGCAAATTTGACTTTTTATTTACTTGCAGAAACCCTATACATTTCACATATTTTTTACATTTCTAACCTAAGTATGTATGCAAACTATTTTTCTACTCATTTATTCTTTCAACAAATATTGGACCCACCCCACTGTAAGAGCTGTTGAAGGTATGGTGGTTAGAACAATTAACAAAATAGGAGAAAGCCCACACTTTCATGGGGATCTCATGCTGTTGGAGACAGCTGATACCATGGTGCTTTTATGATGATGTCTTGGTCAGTGCTGACTCCCTCAACTTTCTCAACCGACCCCAGTTGCTGATACTCTTTGGTGGCTGATTATTCATCACTGAACTTATAAAGACAATTTCATTCAAGTTTCATATGAAACCAAATTAAAGTCAGTATCTCTGTTTCTGAATCTTTGGTAAAGTTGTATTTCTTACTAGCATTCCCATTCTGCAGGTTCCATCTCCCAGAAAATGTTTATCAGTGACATGAAGGAACACATATGACAAATAATTTCAAAGAAAACAGTACATATTTTAAGGACATAATGTGGTGAATTATATTTCTGGTTGCTAAACATTCTAATACTTCTTTCTGTGGGATGTAACCCTTTCTCTGTAGCATGATTATATTTCATCACCTCAGTTGCATTTCTTGCTTTTAATGACATCTAATATATTTGGAAGAGGCATGTGACACATTCATGAAAATCCTTTAAGAACTACCATGTGATTCACTGATTTTTTTCCACTTTTCTCTACCAACATGATCAATAGTGTCCTTATAGAAGTTCCTCATTTCCCTGATATCTAGGACAAAAAAATCAAATATAGACCAACTAAAATTCACTCATATGGATAAATAACATCTAAGGGTTACTGGCTTGAGAGGCTTAGGTTGCTTCAGTAGATCCTAATTTAACCCACATGGAGCATTGAGTATGTTATTGAGTAACATAAAATGGTTAAAAGAAATAAATAAGTATGGTGTTGGGATGGGGGCAGGCATTTAAATATAGAAAGGTACCAGGGATGAAATCAGTGATAAGATGTTTAAAAAAACCTTTAGACTAGGTAAGAGAACAATTCATGTAGATTCTTGGAGAGAGTCCTGAGAAGACAGACCTATAATACAAGGTCCTGATGCCAAGATGTATTTGATATAAATAGGATGGAGAAGTAGAAGTCAAAAGGGTGGGCATTTCTCAAAGATAAAGTGAAATGGTATAGGAAAGAGATTGTACAATGTCTTTTAGAACAGTCCTGAATCTCAAAGGAAGTAAATACACAGTTAGATCTAAGGTACAATTGTAGCTTAATTACAATTTCTAAATCAATATTTATGTAAAGTGTCCCTCTCCACCAAGGGAGTAAAGAGTATCTGAGTCAAGAGGACAAGTACTTATTCTGTTAAAAGATTAATACTTTCCCACTCCATGCAGTATTTACCTTGTGTCCCTAATTATATCTTGAATAAACTGCACATATTTTAACCTCTAATTCTGTTTACAGGTTTATGGGTGCAAAAATGTATTTTGAGAAGAGGGTACCCGGGTCCCGTGCTCAAGCATGGATTCCTAGGGAATTCATTCCCCTGGATTAACTATACTGCTTAGCCATCATGTCACTCAGAGCAACTATAGTCATTTGTGAGGGGAACGGGCTAATTTTTATGCTGACAGCATGACTTGGTGTTACTTTTGTGATACCAGATTCACTGGCTTGTAGAACTCAAGAGTTGTAAAGTCAGAATATCTTCCATGAATATTTAAGAGGAAGTTTTAGGAGGCTAGGTAAGAAGCCCCTAAGGGGACAGTACATGAAGTGTGACAATGAAGTCAAATGTGCAGTGGAGACTCCAAGAAGCCAGAGATGCCAAAACATGTAATGTTTCTAGAGGAACATTGAAAGCATGAGTGAAGCTAGTCAAAAAGAGAGGTCATGGTGTTTGCCCAGGTGAGTTTGGGGACCTGGGGAAAGTTGAAGACCTACATTCTGGCTTTTGAGTTTCTGGGGAGCTACTGGGATGCTGGACTGGGTCCCGCAGATTGCAGGGCCTCAGTCAACCAAGCTCAGTGGCCTTGTTTCAGTCCAGGAGGCAAAAACCTTGCATGAGAACACTGGGCTCAATTGGGCTGGCCTGGGGACAGCTTGAGACCACAGCTGCCAATGGTTGAGTTCATATCCACATCCCTAGGGCAGGGGATTGTGCCCCATGGGTTTCTCTGGCCCCAGTCCTCCACACCCTGTTTCAGCCTCTCAATTTAGGGAGCCAAGTACTTTCAGAGGAGCTGAGACTGCTCAAATAGCTGAGGGTGCAGTAGGAGATTTGCAACACACCCAGAGGAAGCTTTGGAACACCACTCAAACCAAGGAAATAAAGAAAAATGACAAAAGGAAAGACCAAAAGGCAGGCTCAAATCACCAGCACATCTCAAGAAAGCCTGGGAGCCATGTACATAGAAGAAAATAGAAGCCATACACCTGAAATGACTGAAATGATATCAACTGAAATAAATAAGCAACTAGGGGAAGCTATGGAGAAATTCAAATTAGAAATAATTGCCCAGGTAAAAGAAAAAATGATAAAAGTAGTGAAAGAAATAGTGAACATATCTAATTAAGACACAGCTAAAAATTTAGAGGAACAAAACAAACAGACTCCCTGAATGAACACTATAAGAAACAAGCAGAATACATAAAGCAGATTCAAAGAGATATACAGGAAATAAAAAATTCTATTGAAAGCTGTAAAAACTGCCTGAATGAAAGTGAAGCTAGAATTTCAGACCTCGAAGATAAGATCACAGCTAGTGAACAGGAAAGGAAAGATCTTTTAAAAATAACAAAGAATCAGGAAATAACAATTCAACAGCTACAAGATGATGTAAAGAAAAATACCATAAGTTTAATAGGGATAAATGAAAAAGAAGGGGCCAGCCCAAATGATATCAAGAGGATGTTTACAGAAGTAAGAGCTGAAAACTTCACAAGTATGAGAAGAGAAACTGACATTTGGATTAGTGAAGCATATAGAACTCCAAATAGCTATAACCAAAATAAAACTATACCCAGACACATAATAATCACCATCCCAGAAACCCACCATAAGAACAGAATACTAAAAGCTGTTAGAGAGAAAAGACAGATCACTTATAAAGGAAAACATATCAGAATCACAGCAGACTTCTCAACACAAACAATGAAGTCAAGAAGAGCATGGAGTGAAGTATTTCAGATCCTAAAGGAAAACCACTTCCAACCCAGACTGACATACCCAGCAATACTGTCCTTCAAAATGGATGGAGAAATAAGATATTTCCATGACAAAGAACAGCTGAAAAACTTCATGAACACCAAACCAACCCTACAAAGAATACTGAAAGACATTCTAGATACATATAGAATAAAACCACCAAGCAAGGCAGACAACTAAATAGAATGAAAAGCTAAAGATACAACAGCAGAAAGATAACATGTCAACAATAAACCAATATATAACAGTTATAACCATTAACGTAAATGGCCTCAACTCACCAATCAAAAGAAACAGACTGGCAGAATGGATCGAGGAACAACATCCAACAATATGCTACCTACAAGAAACCCATCTTACACAAAAGGAAACCCATAGACTGAAAGTAAAAGGATGGAAAACAATACTTCACACAACAGGAAACCAAGAAAAAGCAGGAGTAGCTATCCTGTTTACAGACAATGTGAACTTCAAACCAAGAATGGTCCAAAGAGATAAAGAAGGTCACTACATACTAGTCAGGGGAAAGCTTCAAGAGGAAGAGATAACAATCTTAAATATATATGCACCAAATTCCAGAGCACCCAGCTATACAAAGCAAATATTAACAGAAATGAAAAGTCAAATAAGCAATAACACAATTATAACAGGAGATTTTAACACACCATTGACACAGAGGGACAGATCAACTACACAGAAAATCAGCAAAGAAATAACAGAACTGAATCACATCTGTAAACAAATGGACTTGATAGATGTATATAAAGTTTTCCATACAGCCACATTAGAATATACATTCTTCTCAGAAGTACATGGGACATTCTCTAAAATAGACCATATACTAGCCCACAGAACATGCTTAAGTAAATGCAAAAGAATTGAAATTATCCCATGCATGTTATCGGATCATAGTGCCATGAAATTAGAAATTAATGGTAAAAGCAACTGCAAAAACCTCACAAACACATGGAAACTGAGTAATACACTCTTGAGCAATCAGTGGGTCATGGAGGAAATTAAAGAAGAAATTGAAAAATATCTACAAGCAAATGAAAATACAAACACAACTTACCAGAATTTGTGGGATGCAATGAAAACAGTCCTCAGAGGAAAATTTATTGCACTGAGTTCCCACATCAGGAAGACAGAACAAACACAAATAAACAACCTGATGCTACAACACAAACATCTAGAGAAAGAAGAGCAAGCCAAGCCCAAAGTCAAAAGAAGGGAGGAAATTATAAGGATTAGAGCAGAAATTAATGCAATAGAGACTAAGAAAACAGTACAAAGGATCAATGAATCAAAGAGTTAGTTCATTGAAAGAATAAATAAAATTGATAAGCCCCTGACCAACCTTATTAAAAAAATGAAAGAAAAGACTCAAATTCATTCAATAAGGAATGGAAAAGGTGTAATTACTACAGACTCAGTGGAAATACAGATCATCAACACCTATTTCGAAAACTTCTACTCTCAAAGGTTCGATAACACTGAAGACATAGACAAGATGCCGAGATGAACTACCAAAGCTGGATCAGGAAGATTTGGTAAAACTGCTGAATAACCCAATTTCTATTACTGAAATTGAAAATGCAATTAAGTCCTTGCCTACAAAGAAGAGTCCAGGCCCAGATGGATTCACTGCAGAATGCTACAAGAAATACAAAGAAGACTTAATTCTGACACTCCTCAAACTCTTCAATGAAATTGAAAGGGAAGCAACTCTTCCTAAGTCATTCCTGGAAGCAAATATCACTCTAGTACCAAAACCAGAGAAAGGCCCGACTAAAAAAGAGAACTATAGGCCAATCTCCCTAATAAACATAGATGCAAAATTCTCAATAAAATATTAGCAAACAGGATACAGCAAATCATCAAGAAGATTATTCACCCCAAACAAGTGGGATTCATCCCAGGAATTCAGGGATGGTTCAACATATGTAAATCAATAAATTTAATCCACAATATCAATAGAGCCAAAAGTAAGAACCACATGATCATCTCTATAGATGCAGAAAAAGCTTTTGATAAGGTCCAACACTCATTCATGATAAGAACCTTACAGAGAATTGGAATAGATGGTGTTTACCTCAATATGATAAAGGCTATCTATGACAAACCTACAGCCAGTATCAGATTCAATGGCCAAAAATTGAAAGCCTTTACCTTAAAATCAGGTATAAGACAAGTATGCCCCTTTCACCGCTCCTATTCAACATAGTACTGGAGATACTAGCGGGAGCAATTAGACAAGACAGAAATAAAAGGAGTAAAGATAGGAAAAGAGGAAGTTAAATTATCATTATTTGCAGATGACATGATACTTGACATAGAAGACCCCCAAAACTCCATTGAAAAACTCCTAGATATAATAAATAAATTCAGCAATATAGCTGGATACAAAGTCAATACTCAAAAATCAATAGCATTCCTATATACTAACAACAAAAATACGGAGAGAGAAGTAAGAGAAGCCACACTGTTCACACTAGCATCCAAAAAAATGAAATACTTAGGAATTAATCTCATGAAAGATGTAAAACAGCTATGCAAGGAAAATTATAATATGCTGAAAAAGGAAATCGAAGAGGACCTCAGAAAATGGAAAGACATCCGCTGTTCATGGATAGTAAGAATAAAAATTGTGAAAATGGCCATTCTCCCAAAATTACTATACAGATTCAATGCAATTCCAATCAAAATACCACTAACATACCTCATAGATCTACAGAAATCACTTCTAAAATTCATCTGGAACCAGAAGAGACCTAGAATAGCAAAGGCAATTCTAAGCAAAAGGCAAGGCAGAAGGCATCACGATCCCTGACTTGAAATTATACTACAAAGCTACAGTAATAAAATAACATGGTTACTGGAATAAAAACATACCTGAAGATCAGTGGAATAGATTGGAAGATACAACCACAACTACAAACCCACTCAACCACCTTATCTTTGATAAAGGGGCCAAACATGTTCGCTGGAAGAATGACAGTCTCTTCAACAAATGGTGCTGGAAAAATTGGCTATCCATATGCAGAAGACTAAAACTAGACCCATGCCTATCACCATGTACTAAACTAAAATCTAAATGGATCAAAGATCTAAATATTCAGACAGAAACACTAAATCTTTTGGAAGACAAAGTAGGTAAAAACCTTGAAATATAGGGTAGGTAGAGAACTCATGAACAAGAATCAAACTGCATGAGATATGCTTCCCAGAATCAATAACTGGGACCATATCTTATTAAAGAGCTTGTGCTTGTCAAAAGAGATTTCCAGCAGAGTGAAAAGAAAACCCATAAACTGGGAAAAAATCTTAATGGATTGTCCCTCAGACAAAGGACTTCTGTCTAGAACTTATAAAGAATTAAAAAAAAATCAGACCCTCGTAATTCAAAGACCCAATCCAAAAATGGGCATCTGAAATGAATACACAGTTCTCAGATGAAGAATTATGAATGGCAAATAAATACATGAAAAAATGTTCATCATTGGTCATTACAGAAATGCAAATTAAAACTACACTGAGATTCCATCTCACCCCAGAAAGAATTGCCAGGATAGAAATAACTACCAACAAATGCTGAGAAGACTGTGTGGAAAAAGGAACTCTTCTGCCCTGTTGGTGAGAGTGTAGACTGGTGCAGCCACTGTGGAGGTAAGTCTGGAGATTCCTCAAAAAGCTGGGTTTGGAAGTCCCATTGGATCCAGCTATTCCACTACTAGGCATATTCCCAGAAGATATGAAAACATCATACCACAGTGATATATGTGCACCCATGTTTATAGCAGCACAATTTGTAATAGCCAGATCCTGGAAACAACCTAAGTGCCCATCAACTGAGAAATGTATTAAAAAGTTGTGGTATTTTTATTCAATGGAGTACTACTCAGCTATAAAGAATGATCACATTGAGATATTTATAAATAAATGGACACGACTTGAGACAATACTCATAAGTGAAATAAACCAAACACACATGTGTAAATACCATATAGTACCCCTAGTATGAGAGTTGGTAAGAGTATATAAGATTTTATAGTTATCATGATTCCCTATTTCATTGCTTTGAAGCTTTTCAATGTTTTCATTCATCAGTTGGAATGGTTTTAATCTGTTTTGTTTGACTTTATTATGTGTGATGGCATGAACAGCCATTTTGAAGAAAACAAAACATTATGGCAGCCATTGCTGATTTAATGTCATCTTCCTTAGAAGTCCTACCATGCTTCTACTCTGCTATTACCATCGGTTCTATCATGTTGTGTCTTATTGGGATTTTAATATAATGTGATAATATAAACAAATCTTTTTATTCAAAATGAGATATTATAGTGGCCATTGATCATAGTTATTTGATTCAGAATGTCCTGTAATTCTTTCATTCTCTTGAATGGTTTTATACTATTGTGTTATGTTTGATGTTATTGTATATGAAACTATGCTCAACTATAGCAGAGATAGAGATATTTTGACAGCTACTGTTAATGTCCAGTTGTCTTGTTGTAAAGTATTGCATGGCTTATGTTGTTCTGATCTGATCTGCTTTGTTCTGCCCTCTTTTGTTTTATTCTCTTTAAAATAAAAAGAAAGTAATAAGAACTGTAGGAGTAATAAAACCCAAAATGCATAATGGCTACTGTAAAAGAGAGAGCAAAAGAAAGTGCTCTAAAGGACATAACTGCATGTATGTTTAAGTGTGGAAGATAGATGACCATACTACTGTTTTTGTTAGATTGTTGAGCAGAACTGTTAATAGTCTCACTGTTTGAATGTCTACTTTGTATGCTTTAACTTTGTAACTTGAACAACTATTTCCAAGATGATAGTATGTAATTTATCAACTAGTGATTTCTTAGTGGTCTTTATTGTTGTTGTTGTTGTTCTTTTCTTTTTTTCCTTTGGAATTCTGTATTGTTGCTACCCTTTTTTCTGTTTTGTTTGGTTGTTTTTTTTTTTTCTTTTTAAATAAAATTTAAAAAAAAAAAAGAGTGGTCATGTGGCCTGCAACCTGCAAGGGCCACCAAAGCCCTTTGGAAATCACATGTGTGCCTTAGATGCTGGGCATGGAACTACAATACCTACTTTTTGTCTGCCTGTTTCAGTCTTGCTTTGGTCCAAATATAGTGCTCTCTTTTCAAAGACGAGTGTGTACACTGTGCCATTGCACAATAAGATTATGTTACTTGTTTTTGAGTTTTCAGAGGTATAGAGGTAAGTGTTTCCCTTGAGTCTTAGAAAAGACTTGAATTTGGGTTTCTCAAAAAACTGAATCTTTTGAGACTTTGGAAAAGGGACTATTGTATTCCCAGTTGTACATGAGATGATTGTGTTATATTTAGGAGAATTATGAATTTACTGTTTGTTTGGAGATTACATATGCTTAAACAGATACATTTGGATGTGAAGTTGACAATGGATGGATTGTGAGTGTTAATCTTGATTTGTTAACTTTATTGGATTAAGAAATATGTGGTAAATTATTAAAGTATGGTTCTGAGTATGTTTGCTTTGGTCATGGACATCTAACTATGAGAACTATATAATGTTCCTAGTCCACAAGTCTCAATTTCTGCTGCCCTGCTCTGTGCCAAACAAGTAAAAATGAAGTGAGAAAACTTGCTCTGCTGTGTTCTTCCACCATGATGTTTCTGCCTTTGAGTTGATTGTTCATGAACAGAATCCCCCAAAGTATGGACTAAACTTAACCTTTTCTCCCTTAAATTGTGGATGAAGATAGAGATGATTGAGACGATAAAGAAATCAAGATAGAGACAGAGATAGAGATGGCTATAGAGATAAGGATAAAGCTAAAACTAAAGATAGAGTTAGTGATAGGCATGGTTTTCCAGGCTACATACTGATGGGATTTTTTCATCAAGAATCTCAAATAATTTTGAATAAATGAATATCAAAACATCTTCAAATATGAATGGAATGAAGGTAGCAGTAATGATAAAAACAGGAAATATCATGAAATCAGATATTTTAAACTTTAAAAATTAAACTAATTTAACTGGTATATTTATATTCCAACAAAATAATTTAAATATTATTTATGTACATGACCTTAAGCTAATTATTTATCTCATATTAAACAAAATTTGCCATTATGCTTTTGCTTTTTAAGCTCAGGATACATTGATACAATATTTGAAAATCTGTTACTGCATTTCTAGTTAGAGAATATATGTCTCTTTGCAAAGAGACATCAGAAAGAAAAATATATGTGTATATATATATATATATTATAATTAACATATTTTCAAAATCATGAAGTGAACAAAAACACTGAAAATCAGCTTTTAATACTTCATTCAAAAATAGAGCACTTGACAAAGCAGTTAATAGAGAATTAAATTCCATATAAGGAAATATGGAATCATCTATGGAGAATGAATTATGTAAAGCTTAGTTTGGATAATTATTTTAGAAATGTTCCAAGTCAATAATACTAAAATATTAAGTCAATAATACTAAAATATTTTAGGTTGTTATATTTTTATTCTCAACATAATAAGCAATAAAACATTCAAAGCTAGCACAAAATCCTGCTATTTACCTTAACAAAGTATGGAACTGCTTCACATTGTATCCGCAGAATTTATCTCATTGAACCTCACAGAATTTTCTTTGATGCGTACACTTTGACTAGTTCAATGTCAACTTCTATTTACAAAGAAGTTGCTTATAATGAAAGGCCATCTTTGTCTTTATGAGTTGTTTTCCTTTGAACTGAAAAAATAAATTATATATTTGACATACACAGAATTGAATGAAAGGAATTTCTTGGCCATACACATTTTTGTCATAGAGAAATAGTTGCCATTATGCTGTTACTGAAATTTGCAAGCTTATGTGGCAAACAAGAGGAGGTCACTCATGGCAGAGAAAAAGAAAAACTCAATCAAGCTAAAACCATTCAGAAATTAATTGAAAGAAACAAGAACTAGGTAATACACCACTAAGAATCTATTGGTCATGCTAAGAACTCAGATTATAGTCTAAATAAACATATTTTATGCTTTCATTTTAAGAAAAAATTTTTGCTCATTTCTCAAATCCAACCCAATATAACCTTGTATATTAATCTACCCCCTGAAATAAAAAATAACAAAAATCAAAAATGATTGCTGATATAAAGGACATGTAACTAAAATTATTGCTCTGGTATGTCACAATCAGCACTTAAATGTTTGCTTTTATCTTATCATGTTTATATCCAATTAATGGAAAGAACATTTAGCCATGATTATTAAGCCTATGTCTTGTCCTCATTCTACCATCTTTGTATGGACATTGAGAAGTCCTTGGTCACTCTGAGCATTAGTATCCCTCATTACACTGAATGATAATCTTGTATTCCTTCATGGCTATTAAGTTAGGTTTCCTAATTTCATTTCCACATAGAGTCTAGTATATCACAAATCTAATCATTACTTTTGTGATTCTCATCAGTGTTTTTTATCACTAATATCTCACCTTTTATGGAGCAATTATTTGAGATGCACAGGATAAGTTTTCACAAATTAACATACATGTTAGGAAACATTCATCTACTATGCTGTCACTCTAACTGCATTTTCAGCTACAAACAAGAGGGAGCTATGTAGCTGCGAATCATCTTCCGCTCTTGGATTTGAATTGTCTTATTCTAACTTGCCTGACTTTTGCAATATGCACAAAAGTCATTTTTTTATTGTTTTTCAAGGGAAATTTGACATCATCTAACTTATTTCATATTAGGAAAGAATATTGGGAAAAATCAATTTGTATTGTATATGGTTATGTTGAACACTGGGTACCATACACAATATGATGGAGTTTCTTTTTCCATAAAATAGTACAGAGAAATAATTTATTAAATCAAATAAACATGTTTTTATGATTGGTTAGATTGGAAATAAATCAACAAACGTATTAGAAAATGTCTTTAATCCTAGTTTTCAAAATGCTGCCAGACTGGAATCAAGCATCTTTGCAATTTGTAGTGACTCACTCAGGGAACTTATATATGATGTTTACACAACTGATCACATCAATCAAAAGAATTATTTGAGCAATTCTTCCATGCCATGTACACAATAGTCTACTCAGTTCATTGTATTTTTTATTCTTCTGCTACATACTTTGGAAGTGTGTCTACAAGGTGGCAATTTGGTTGTACTTCTGCTGAGGGTGGTGTAGGTCTGATGTGTATGACCTAAAGCTTAATGGTTTAATGAAGCCTTTCCATAGAATTTTGAAAGACTCTCAAATATTCAAACTCTGTGCTTTTTGAAACTGTGATTTTTGTATATTCTTCCAGAAGGCTGTGGTTCCACAAATCATGAAATCATATAGCACAAGGCGGCCCTTGAGAGAGCCTTTGGTCTAGCATTTGATTGTGTATATTTATTTCTTTGGAGCCACTTGTGTTTATATCCATATATTTATGTTGTTTCTATCTTCCCATTGTACCAGGAGGTCTTGAAAGATTTTACCTGTTTCTTTTCTTGAACTCCTCATAGTCCAATAGTCTTATCTAGACTAGAGTCAGACTGCTTTTTTAAAGCAGTCTGTGAGAAATCTCTATCAAGCCAGATAACTAGGCAGAATTTGCAAAAACCCTGGCCCTGTCCTCTCCAGTAAATATCTATCCAAAGTGCAGGTCATTTTACAAGACACTAAGTATTTTTTAAAAATTTTTCAATTTGTTCTAATTTTGCTTTCAGCACACGTATCATGATTTTATTTTCATATAGTTATAGAAAATGTACTTACTCAGATAGTAACAGAAGCATGGATGAGTACATATAGTTTGACTACTTTTTGATAAGAATAAAAACCAGACCTTAAATGGCAGAAGAGCTGGGACTAGATCTGCCAGGCTGAATAACATATCCTCCTTTCCTGACACATGATACTCAGGTAACGTTCATTAAATAAGTACAAAAACAAATGAAAAAATAATGCTATTTTTTCTTTTAATTCAATTTCTCTAAAAAGTAGGAATTTTGGCTAAACTTTGAGAAACAAATAATTTATTTGTTGCTTGTTTTTATTTCTATTTATTAGGTATATTTCAATGTTCATGTAAATTCTTTATTTCAGAAATCATTTCCCAAATAATTATCACTGTTGTTAAAAACATATTTGTTTATTATATAGTCAGACACTGAATAACTTAATTTCATTCCACTCATTAAATACTATTTACTTTGTGTAGATTCAAAAACATCTGTAGTGGACTTGTTCTGAATATAGCACTACTAACAATATTATGCATATGCTCTAAAATAGTTACTTGAATTTGAATTAGAGTATACTAAGGGATCAAAAATTCACTAAAAAGGAAAATAAAGTAATCTCATTCAAAAGTGCTTACCAAATTACTTAATTTAAAACAACAATTTAAAACATGCTGCTTAACTTAAAACATACTGTTTCTGATGTAGTCAAAATAATGCTAAAACTAGCACTTTAGAACTACCTGACATTTGTTAATAACATTTTTTTTCTTATCAACACATTCTTAAGCCTACAAATGTCATAATTCATAAACAGATATTTTATTATCATCTAAAAATTACTCACTTTTGAACTTACCTTTACTGGACAGATGGCAGGTGACAAACTGATCTCAGCCAATATAATCTGTCAAAACAATCTGCCATGAGCAAGTGTCAGATAATTATCTAAATGAACAGATATGTAAAGTAATAAACAAACTAGAAATAGGTCCTAAACACATGAACTTGACAAGCACCTATATCATCAAGCTAACCTAAATCATACATATGATATAAACCTTAGTTAATGCTTAAAGCAAAGAATAACTATTAATAGCAGTTTTATTTTTGTTAAATAATTTTGCTTTGCAAAAACAAGTTTTATGATTGTCATTGAAACAGAACTGTGGTTACATAATTGTATTATGGCAATTAGGGTTTTTGTTTGCCAAATATATTTTAAGTCTGTATTTTAAGTTAGAATAATATGTAAAAACATCTAAAAACATGCAAAATACAAAATACATGTAATTATATAATCAAGTAGTAAATGTAACTAAGTACACAATCTCCTTTTTTCCAAATAAGTAATTCTATAAACTATGAATGGCATTCAAATATATTGAGTTATAATTTATGTTTACTAAATGGAAATTGTCTGGTTTACTGAAAAGCTAATAATTCCTCAATAGGTATATGGAAATTTGCCCATGTAGTCAGACACTAACACTGTCAGTGGTAAAATTGTATTAGTTTGATGACATAATATTAGCCATTTGTTTTTGGTTTAAGTTTATTATAAAAACTTCGCAACTTGAATGAGCAACTGGAGACTTACCTGGGTGAAACTTCCTGGAAACAAACTGTTGTTTAAGTGTGCTCTACTTAGGATGTGATGTCTTTGTCTCCAAATGATCATTCGCTTGTGATATCTTGCTTGTGTAAATAAAAGCACATGAGGCAGCTATTCCCAGGTGGGAAAGATGTGTGATAAAAAAGCCTGTCTGTGACTGGCTTCTAATGTTTTTCAGAGATGGCCCCTCAGCAGTAGCCATATTTACCTGAAAGCAAGGACTCTTGAAAGTGTTCCTTGAGAGTTGGACCCCATCCTCTTGATTAATTACAAGGGACCTGACTAAATTACGAACAAGTTCTGGCAATATTTCTCAAACATTTGGCCTCAGGATCCATTGACACTCAAGATTATTAGTGCCCCCCAAAGAGCTGTTGATTATATCTCTCAATATTTAACATATTAGTGATTAAAATGGAAGCATTTTAAAAATACTAAGTACTTATTTCAAAATAAAAATTTGCTTATACAAATTTTTGTCAAACCTGTTTATATAAGTTATATATTTACTGAAAGCTAAATTCTTCAAAATTTAAAAAATAAGATGAACAGAGTTTTTATATTTGCAAGAATGTTCATTCTCCAATTCTAAAAGGCAATTAAGCTTGTTTAGCTGCTTATGAAATCGATCTATAAAGACATATTATTTTAAATGAAGTATATAAGAAAAACAATTTTACACAGAAAGGTAAGTTGAAAGTAGGGAAGAAATTTAAAAGCTTTAACATACTTTTATATTCTTTATTATATCATTTTACAAATGGTAATTTCTTAAAAATGTGGTGCAATATGTAATTTAAAACAGCATTCATGAACCTTTGTACTTACATTAATATCAGTCTACCATATGTTTTGAATGAATTTGTTACCACTCAACTCTTTCAAATGCTCAGTAGAAATTTAGCTCTAATTTTTTGAGAGAATAGAAATGAAGAGATAGACAATGTGTTATTATTACTAGGCAGATAATTTGACACTCCTGGAAATATCTCCAAGTCCCCAAGCTCTCCAGAACACATAGCAGAATCAACTCTCTGAAACAAAGGACCATATGGTTTAGAGGCTCACACTTAACACCAGAGACCATACCAGTAGCAGGAACAACATCCTCCATAACTAGAACAAAGAAAGACTTAAAACATGTGCTAAACTGCAGTTTAAAAATGCTTGCTCTTTAGTAAACCTATAAGGATGTGAATCAAAGGTTGTCTGATCTGGTGTTTAACAATATTAAAGATCACTCCACTTCTGAAGTTTTAGCTGAACTCTTCTGATTTTGAAATATCCATTAAATGGACAGATACCTTGTGCACTAACCAAACATCCTCTGTGAATCCATGGCCTATATCTGTCCATAGATGTATAGCAGAGAGCTATGCAATGATAAGTGAGCATAAGAAATCAGGTCTAGGTTATACTCTTCCATAAGCTTAGTGCATCAAATCTGAATATTTCCTGTTTGATCCTAAGTGCAGAAAGTATGAGGTGTTGAAAACAATTCCTATGAATCTTAAAAAGTATCACTATAGCACTGAGCAAGGGCATCTCAAATTGCATTGGAAGAATTTTCAATAGAGGTAGTTATCTTGTATGTAACTGAAGCAGACATAACAAAATTGATCCCATGAGTGGAGAAGTTATAATATTCAAAAAGTCAGGGTTATAAGTTCAGCAACCCTTAAAGCAACAGAAGAAAACAAACAAAAAAGAATATTCATATATAGCACTATTGATAGCTCAAATGATGACCTCAGGTAATTCCACCCCTCCTTATATTTATATGACACTCCTCCTTCTAAATGATTTCCTCACTCACTGGTACAGAACTGGGCCAAGGTCCGTGACATTTGTGATGCTACAAGGGGCACTCAGTAGAAGAGTACTCATTTTTAGTGTGTGTGAAACCCTGGTTTCAATGCCCAGCACCACAAGCAAAAAGAAGTGGTCTAGCAAACCACTAAGACATGTTTGGACCATTTACCTATCTACCATTTTGGTTTTTTGGAATGTTTACTCTGGGGAAGTCAAAACCATATCAAAAATTGAAATAACATAAAGTCGTGATACCACAAGAACACCCAGTCTGGCCCCATGGAGAGGTCAAATGCAGAAAACAAGATGAATCACCAATCCAGAGAGCTTTCAGGCACCCTAGCCCAAGCACTGGACATAGACATTTCTATATTTCCATCTCAGCCAATACTATTCATAGATAACCAAGGAGTTGAACAACAGACAAGAGCCAACACTAAATTCTCATATGTATGGTGACTTTCTTTCTTTCTTTCTTTCTTTCTTTCTTTCTTTCTTTCTTTCTTTCTTTCTTTTTCCTTTCTTTCTTCCTTTCTCTTTCTTTTCTTTTCTTTTCTTTTCCCTTTCTTTTCTTTTCTTTTCTTTTCTTTTCTTTTCTTTTCCCTTTTTTGCCTTCAACCAAACCACTGAGTTTTTGATTGCTTTAATGCAGATTCAGCTGTGCTGGCAGAGGGATTTTACAGTCTAACTATAACTTTTCCACATCAAATATCTGTAACTACTGAATTCCTCTCTTTGGACAAGAACTCTGCTGTGGTTTTTGTTTTAGATGGACTTCAAAGCCTTACATGCTCATAGGTGGGGTTTTTCAAAGGTGACTAGTTCTAGGGTATGATACTGGGATTGGTTCATACCGGGATGCTAGGATTAAAGGTGCCTTACAATTGATGTGAATACTATCCACCCAAAGGGCGAGCAGCCAGGATAGACTATAAGAGTCAGAAAGAAGTCTGAAATTTTTATTGCTTGTCACTGGCGGCTGCTTCACTGCTTTGATGCTATTCTCTCTGTGACATCCCTCACCCATGCCACACTGCCTTAGAGCCAGCCAGCTATTCACTGAAACCTCTACAAACTACGAGCTAACTAAATCTTTCCTCCTTTAATATTGGGTGTTGGGTATTTTGTACCAGCAACAAGAAAAGTTGCTGATACAAACTTCTGTCTGTGATGTTCTCTCTCTTTTGCTTTACTAATAGTTGCTCTTTTTTTTTTCAAATAGAGCCCTTAATTATCTTGACTATGCTAAGTTATTGGTCTTTTTCTTATCTTGACTATGCTAAGTTATTGGTCTTTTTCTTCTCTCTTTTATTTACATCCTGCCTAGACTCCATGATGCCAAAGTTTGGATAATCCAGATTTTAATATTCTGACTCCTTATTCTTCTAGAGTGCCCACTGAACAAATTCAAATTGGAATAGATCCTAAAAATCAGAACTTTCCTCTAACTACACCTAGATATTACATTTTGGTACAGGTCGCCAAAACTAAATAAATGCCAAACAAATTCATTGACTTAACTTCATCTCAACTCTCAGTTCTTCCAAGATTCTTTTTTACTGTTGCCCTTTATTTCTTTTTCCTGTTTTCTTCTAGTAGATGTCTTAAACATTTATGCCTTTCCTCAGCTTTCTAGTAACCACTTTACACATCATTCTCAAAGTGACACATTTGAGAAATTTGAGCCATTGTGTGAACTTCTTCTACATATTTTCTCATCATTTACAACTATGTTCATATTTCCACACTGTAGGACACCACTGTGGAAATGGTTCCTAATGATGCCTGTCTCCTGGTCTTCAGGGCCTGTTCCCTAGTGTGTAGGATGGATCTAATTACTTGCCTCTAAGGATTGGAAGATGGAAAAAGTGACGGTGGATCACTTCTCACATTAGGTTATAGAAAACAGAAGTCTGCGTTGTATTCCCTCCTTCTTTCTCCATCTCTAACATTTCCCTTGGCTTCCTCATTCTGATGCAGCAAAATGCTATATTATAAACTGTCTAGATAGAGCTACAGTGCAAAAAGAGGAGAACAACGTACAGTATTCTGTAGAAAATGAATATTCTCAGGCTGAGAGCTCACAAAAGTCTAAATCCTACCAACAATCAGATAAGTGAGCTTGAAGTCAGCTTTTCCTAGTTGATCTATGATGGCTGCAAATCAGTTACATACACTGAGTATCACCTGTGAGAGAACGGGAGCTACAAACCTAGCCAAGGTACAGACCTAGCCAAGGTACACCTGGATTTTCAGTGTACTGAAACTTAGAGATGACAAATATTATTATTTGAGGCCATTAACATTTAGAATAATTTATAATGAAGCAAAAGGTATCTAATACACAAGTCACCCTTCCATGTAGGCTTATTGAATCAGGTGTCCAAACTTAGCCTTTACTCCTAATCTCCTGAACATATATACCCTTCCAGACTTTGCTCTCTAAGTTTTAGGTCTCTTACCACTTTACCCTAAACTTTCATAACTCTTCTTTTACTAAAATGACCTGCACACTTGTGCGGGACTTGTCTACTTTTTCATCTCAGCCAAACTTCAGTATTACACTTTACTACTAAGAAAATGATTAATTTCTTTCTGATGTGTCTATTTTCTATATTCTGATTCATTCTATTAATCTACTAAAAACTGGTTTCCACCCCCACACAAAAACTCAGTCACAGACATTTATATCATCATGTCTAATGAATGATGGATTTTTAGTGTTCAAGTTTTAAGCCTGCCTGTCTTTAAAAGCCATTAATACTTTCTTGACATTTTTAAAACATCAGTTCCAATAGTTCATCCAAAGAACTGAAATAGTACTTTATTTTAAAATCTCTTTCTTTCTTTCTTTCTTTCTTTTTCTTTTTTTCTTCTTTCTTTCTTTTTCTTTCTTTCTTTTTTTTCTTCTTTCTTTCTTTTCTTTCTTCTTTCTTTATTTTCTTTCTTTCTCTTTCTTTCCTTTCTTTCTTTCTCTTTCTTTCCTTTCTTTCTTTTTCTTTCTTTTTCTTTCTCTTTCTTTCCTTTTTTTTTTTCTTTCTTGCCCATTTTGTAACTTCCTGTCTTCTATTTCAGTAGTTCTAAACCAGAGCTGATTTTTCCCCCAGAGGACATTTGGCTATGTGTGGATACAGTTTGTCACACCAAGAAGAGACTTGGAGTGCTATTGAAGTCCAGTGGCAGAGGCCATGGATGCTGCCAACTATCTTGCATTGTACTGGACATCCTCCCTCAACAAAATATTATTTAGTAAAAGATGCCAATAGTTCTGAGGTTGAAAAACTCTTTTCTTTTTCACATTAAAAAAATCTTCTATCTCTAGTTTTATCTTGTATCTGCTTCTTTTACCTTGAAAATATTGATCTGCTCTTGTTATTCCAACTACCACCTATATGCTGAACATTTTCAGATTTAGTGTTCCCACATTAACACTGGTATTTTACATCTAAATGAGCACTAGATAGTTAAATGGGTGTGTCACATATGAAACTAAATTAACATTCCCCAAAACTGGATAGATGAGCTTTTCCTATCAAGAGAGATTCAGTAGTAACCCTGCATCTGGTAGTAGCATCATCACAATATGATAAGACAATGCAAAAACAAAGACAATTTACTTCCTATATACAATCTGCAATTTCATTCACATGCCATTTTCTGTTCCAAAACTCCTTTTCATCAGCATTGTATAGCCATAGCAAAATAGCCTGAGCTATAATTAACTTAAACCAAAATTAGCAATATACATCAATAATTTATGTCCTAATGAATTTGGAAAGACTGTATTTTGACAATTGCAGTCCATAACTGAGTGGCTGTATTTCTCAGGGCCAATAGGGAAGCAGCACACCGCGGCAGGGGTACATGGCAGCATGAAACTTCGCACCTCATGACAAATCAGCAAAAGAAAAAGAGAAGAAAGGCTTGAGTCCTACAATCCTTTTCAAAAGTATGCAACCAACAATAGACAAACATCACTAGTATCTAACTCTTAAATGTTCCACCATTTCTCCGTATCGGTCTCTAGAGCCCAAACTTAACATGTGAATTTGGAGGGCATTTTAGAGCCAAACTGTAGCACCTCAATAATGCCTATTGGCTCCTGAAGTCTGAGATAAGATGTCATCCCCTGAGGGACTCAGGCAGGACCAAAGACAGGGGTGAATTTGCTGTGTCCTCACACATTTAGATTATACAGCTAGCATGAATTTGGAGTGTTGTTTTGAAGATTTCTCTATATATGTCCACTGACTTATTTTCTTTCTTTTGTTTAAATTTTATTTAAAAAGAAAAAAAAAACAATAAAGGGTAGTAACAATAAAGAATTCAAAGGAAAAAAGGAAAAGAACAAAAAAAAACACTAAGAAATCATTATTTGAAAAATTACTGACATCTTGGAAATAGTTGTTCAAATTACAAAATTAAAACTAAAACTAGAACATACAAAGTAGACATTCAAACAGTGAGACTGTTAACTGTTCTGTTCCATGATCTAACAAAAACATTAATATGGTCATCCATTTTACACACTTAAACATATATGCAATTATATCAAAAGGATAAAATTAAACACACCAAAACA
This sequence comes from Dolichotis patagonum, assembly GCA_004027295.1. NCBI lineage: Eukaryota > Metazoa > Chordata > Mammalia > Rodentia > Caviidae > Dolichotis > Dolichotis patagonum. The sequence continues at coordinate 34,916 of PVJX010006085.1, read as the reverse complement.
GAACAAAGTGGATCACAAGAAAGCAATGTAAGAAATGAATTTCAAAGCAACACAATCTGAGATATTCACTATATATCATATTGACTCTTGCTTTCTTCCAAACAGTTGTCCAGTTTCTTCCAGTTTCTTCCAAACAGTTGGAACTGTTGTTCCAAACAGTTATCTTCACATACAGGGAATTCACACGAAACAACATAGTATGGAACTAATCTGAACAGGATGAGGAAGGCATTTCAGGTCTTCAAGAGCAGATAATAGGGAAGCCAAGAATGGCTGTCATACAGTTTCTCATTCTCTTCAAAACATTTGTCCATACCTTCATGTATGTTGAACTTAAACAAAACAAAACAGGCTAAAATCACTCTGAACAAAGAATGATAGTATTGTTGGATTTCACATCTTGACCCTACAGAATCAGCACTGGCTACTGTAGTGTCTCCTTTTTTTCAAAGTAGTTGTTCATTTTATCATGCATTACATAATTGGTTCTCATAAACTGTTTATAGGCTCTACACATGCATGAGTCTCTACATGTATATCTATCCTTTCTGTATTAGAGGGAAAAACAAAACAAAGCAATACAAAACAATTCCTAGAAAAGCATGAAGCAAAAAAGTCATATAAACTGCAATATAAGGTGATCTACAATGGTTACCATGATGTTTCAGTAGTATATAACAACATTAATAAAAACAAAGCATTGGAGATATTATAAGACTTCAAAATCAGGTAATAATCAAACCAAAGAGGATATCTTAGTGAATCTTGTCATCTTCAGTGTAGTTGCCTATACTCTTAGACTTGTTACTATCAATTGTAACAGATATGAATAAAATCAGTCAATACAAAACAACAAACTAACAAACCATATTCAATAAGATCAGTCATAATAAGACAGTGTAAGTTATACAGGGCTTCAGATTAAGTTGGTGGGAGATTAAGGGTGATTACCAAAATATGTCCTGCTATTTTGGGGATAGCTGACCATGCCTTCATACCTAGTATAAGTAGACAAACTGAAACAGGATATAATGCATTCAAGCAGATTTGTGAGAATAATGTAGATTTTAAATCTTGTTACCTTATTAACAATATCCTCTGCTTTCCTTTTTTAGACAATTCTTCCCCTTTCACTCCCATAGGGTGCACTGCATATTTTGGGTCCTACTAACTCCCTCAGCTTTTAGATTGGGGGGAGCAACCTGCTATTTATCCTAACTGGTTCTGAACCTTCTGACTTCTGGGCTTGATCTTGAGTTGTATTCCTTTACTTATAAAAGTCTCAAGATTTTCCTTCCTTATAGCTGAGTAGTTCTCTAAGCACAAAAGTATACTGTCTTTTTAACCTATCTGCAGGTGCTGGTTGAGTTGCTCCTATTTCTCCCTGGTTCCCTGTCACATAGAATATTGTTTTCTAATTTTGACTCTCTGTCCATAAACCCTCTTTCAGGTTAATTATGCTTCCAATATAGAGCATCTCAATGGACCCTATCTCCTTATCTACTCTGCCTGTGTTTATTTTGTTGGTATATCAAGGTCATCTATGTTAGAGATTATAGCCAATCTTCTTTGCCTCTTTTCTACTATTCTATTTTTCTGCTATTGGTTGTCTATTTTTCTCTTTCATTCCACTGTCTGCCCTATTCATTGAGGCCTTTCTGACACTGTTCCTGAAATCCTCGTATTCTTTTTCTCTCTCTAGAATGTCCTTCAGTATTTTTTTGTAGGGGTGGATTGGTGGTCACAAATTCTCCCAGTTGCTCTTTGTCATGGAAGCATCTTGCTTCTCCATTAATTTCTAGAGAGAGTTTTCAGGATACATCAATCTGGGCTGGAGGTTATTTTTTTTCAGGACTTGAATTACTTCGCTCTAAGCTCTTCTTGATTTGACAGTCTCTGTCAAGAAGTGTGCTGTGATTTTGATGGGTTTTTCCTTTATAGGTGATCTGTTTCTTTTCTCTGAATGCTTTTAATTTTCTGTTCCTATATTGAGTTTCTGGGATCTTGATTATTATGTGTCTGGGTATAGCTCTGTTTTGGTTGTGCGTGGCTGGAGTTCTGCATGCTTCATACATCTGCATATCATTTCCTTTTTCTATTCTTGGGAAGTTTTCCTTAATAATTTCTGTGAACAGCCTTTGCAATTCCTTTGTTTTCACTCCTGCTTCTTCATTCATATGCTTTATTCTTAAGTTGTAGATCCTCTTGTCATCTTCTAGCCTTTGTATTGTGACTGCCTGTTCCCTTATTATTTTTAAGAGATCTTTCCTTTCATGATCACACATTGCAAGTCTGTCTTCAAGTTTTGATAGTCTATCCTTAGTTTCTTTCAAGCAGTTTTGCCAGCTTTCCATGGAGTTTTTAGTTTCCTGGTACTCTCCTTGAATTTGCTTCATGTATTCTAGGTTTTCTTTATTTTCTTCCTTGAATGTTTCTCTCTTTCTTGTTCCTCCATTCTTTTGCCTGTGTCTTCTTGAGAGGTGTTTAGTCTTTCTTTTATTAATCTACTTATATCTTGCTTAAGTTGAATTGATATTTCAGTTTTGAGCTCATTTATGAGGTCCCAAAGGTATCTCTTTTTGTCCACTGATGCTGTGTTTGATGTTACATGTTTGCTGCCCTCAATCTCTTTTGTATTTACCTCTCCTGGATCGATACTCCCAGGGTTGGTGGCTGGGGGCTTGTTCTTATTTCTCTCTCTCGTCATGTTTTTGGTTCCTTCCATACACACGTATAGTGTAGTTCCCAGCCCCTTTTCTTGTTGGTTAGGGTTCTTCTGGAGCAAGCAGGTTAGGGGTTTCTGCCCTCTCTGGTAAACTGTCAGAGACTGAGTTACAGGCAGGGGCAGTGTATGTTGGCTTCTCCCCGCTGGGTCAGTCAACCTTCATGGTCCTTCACTGCATCAGTGCATGCTGTGCTTAGGGAATTGGTTTGGGAAACTTATTGGGTACCGGTCAGGGGTGTGACCCAGGCCAAGCAGATCCCACCAATCTGCTCTGTGAGGGGAGCAACCAACTGAAGTCACTGCCTTAAGGAGTTTGGGCCAACCTGCCCAACTAAAATATGTCATCCAGTTGGTGTCCCCTTTCCCATGGGATGGTCTTATCCCTAGCACTCACCATGGTTTAATGCCAGTCCCTCTCTGGCTGAGTTCTCTGGTGGGCTCCCCGACCTCTGACTTCAGCACTGCTGTGGCGGGCATCCACAGCACCTCTGGGCCAGTCATGCACAAGGCTGCTCAGCTCCATGCTCGGGGGAAGCTCAAGCCAGTCACATCAGCACAGCTTTGGGTTCGGACTCCCAGGTCGATCTCAGGCATGAATTCAGGTGACGAGAGAACTGTGCTAGCCAATCTTAGCTTCTCTAATGGTAGCCCTGGGACTTCATATATAAGCAGCTCATTTCCCTTCAATTTCTTCCTGGGTTGAGAGAATCCATCTCACTGTCCCCCACCCTGTTTCATTTTCATTGATCAGTTTTAAACTTCTTTAACTAGAACTGTATGTCTTTGTGTGAAAGTATGTGTGTGTGTGTGTGTCTGTCTGTCTGTCTTTGTCCACAAATGACAGGAATAAAAATAATAATCTTAGGCAAGTTGACTTCAGAGATGTACACCAAGCACTGTATCTCTTTTTATTTAATGTGTGCAGCAAAGCTTCAAGATAGGTAATATTATAATCATTTAAAATAAGGAAGCAAAGCAATGGAAAAATTTGGTAAACTGCATGTATCATATTAGTAAATATATAGCAAATTGGCAATTAAAAGTCATGTGTCTAGCTCTGTAGTTCTCTTCCTTAACCACCAACTACTCATTGATTTCTTTAGTTATTTCTTGTTTTCCTATTCTAGTTATGCTGCAAATTAATATTAATAAAATTGATGAAATATTATAATACATCAAAGTGTAGCACACATTGGGCATTCTATAGTAATATGACATATTATTGTATATCACATTGTTATATAATCACATTTATGGTGACGTTTTTTGAATTTGAAATATAAAAATGTCAAAATCTTTTTAGAAAGTATTTTATTCTTTTTTTTTTTTAACTGTGTGGCATGTATTGTCTTGTTCTCACTTGGTGGAGTTGCAGGGTGTAATAAATTCAGTCAAGTAAAGTATACATCACTGAAAGTCACAACAGAATTTTAGATTGAAAGATTGTTTGCCCCACAGTCCATTTTACTAAAGATGGATTTATTCAGAAGCTTAGAATGCAGCACATGCTGGAAAAAGAGATGGAGAAGTAACTACTCTTTTTTTTGAAAAACAAAGGAAATACAAATTAGATTTTGTATTTTGCTACTAAAAACAGAGCACTCAAATTCTCTGAAAGTACTCCTGACCCTTAGAATGTATCCTGGCTGAAGAAGGTGGGTTGGTGGAACCAAGTCAAGCAACAGCACCTCTGACAAGGAGTAAACAGTACACACGCTAAAGGAAGCAACAAAATTTCTCAGCCTTACACCTTGGGAAGGCCCGGATCAGGTCCTTTTCAACACCGTTGATGCCACTCTTTAAGGGTGATTTATTCCATATTAAAATAAATAAAGGCATCTTGGAACTTTCACTGTGACATTAAAAATGAATTTCCTATTTGGTAAAGATGCTAGGAAGTGATAGGAAGGGTATATTCGGGTTATTTGAGAGACAGTGGCACATCTGCTTCCTTGCTACCTGAAGTAGAAGTATTGGCACATTAAACAAAATGTACAATCTCTTTATCCACTTGATAGGTTGCTGCAAGGATTTGCCTCATCATCCACAATTTGTTTCCCTTTGTTCACTGAAATGAGTAAGTGTAGTAATGAATTGACACAAACCATACTGGACCCTTTCGTTGGGGGACATGTAGTTACAAAGCAAACAGGAAGTGTCTCAATTAATGCCTGCCGCCTGCTCACAGTAGACAGAAGGAGGGTTAAGGGTTGAAGTCAATACAGGTTACACCCCAAAGAGTACAGAACTAACACTTTGTTACACATTCACATTGCTCGATTTTGTAAAATGACTTTTTTCTTTCTTTTTCTTAGTTTTTAAATACAATTGTGAAGATAGACAATATAAGATAAAGAAAAGAATATTGGCTAAAGGCAATCTGAGTTCTTTCCTCTATCATTTTGAACAATTCTCAATCACTAAATTGCAAAATGGAAGATAAAACTTACTCTGCCAAGGATTTATGAATATTAATATATAACATATGCAGAGTGGCCCTCAATCTTGAGTCCTCACTAAACCAAAGATATTTCTTTTCCCAGTGCAACTGTATTTTAGTATAAGCCAAATAGAAAAATGTCAAAGTGAAAATGTGTCTTTTACTCTAAAAGTAAAAAACTTTTGTTTTCTAAGTTTGTATATTTTGTCATGCTAACTCATTAAGATATTCTTACAAGCAGATGTAATAACAGAGTGCTAGACATATCGTAGCAAATTAATAATGGCTTATTAGTGACAAATATAAAATAAAGCAGAATCTGGATTCTGCCTTATATCCTTGGATTCATTTTTGTATGATTTAGGGTAAGGGCACAGATTGCACAATCACAGAACATTCTGAGTCTTCTTTAACTGGGTTTTGTCATGCAGGACTAGCAGTGTTGTGGCACGAAACACTTTCTTTCAAAACTACTGCATCTTATTTATTTAGAAAATGTCACAGTACTTACGATTAGAAAATAATGCATGCAGCTTCTCAATATTTAGATTTATAGTAGGACATAAAGAATAAAACCATTATAATTCCAAAACTTGAAAAAAATTGCTAAAATATATCTTTAAAAAATATTTTCATCTAATGGGCCTCTTTGTTTACATATTTGTATATTCATATATACATAAGCAAGATGTACCTCACATATGAATATGCATGCTTGTATATGCATTTACTAGAATTTAATAATTTGTTTCATAATTTAAATTATCACAAGAATTTCCTAGAACATTAAATACACTTTTAAAGACCACTTTTGATTTTTTTTTAGCATTTCAGATTACAGCTCTTTCAGATCATTCTTGACTAATTAATTTGAAATTTTTCTACCTTTAAAATATTATCTTTATCATGATTAATATCAATAAGCAAAAATTTTCTGCATATTCTATAACCCTTTCCTAAAATATGTAGATTTCCTGAGTCCAAATGCAAAAATAATTTTAAAATTCTTTATTTATTTATTTTTGTGTGTGTGTGTGTGTGTGTGTGTGTGTGTTGGGGATCCAGACAAAGGCCTCAAGCATTCTAACCAGGTGCTCCAGAACAGAACTACAATCTTCAGCCTATGAATCAATTTTTAAGTTGGGATGTTACAGTTTGCAAATAGATCTGTAGGTTATTTGTTCTATTGATTGTTTTAGTATGAAATATTGTGTGAGAATTTTGTCAAATATATCTGATTGTTTTCATTTAATTTGAGTTTATTTTATATGCTAATCTTCCTTGTCCCATGTTTGTAGTTTTACTTAGTTTTATTATTTGATTAATTGTATAAAGTTGGACATTATACACAGTTTTGCCTTACACATGATGATGACTTCGGTGCTGGTGTAAGAGAGAAGCATGATATCTTTTATCAAAGACCTGGCAAATTTCCTCAACACCAATAGTGCCCTAAATTGTTTCTTCAACAACTAAGATAATCACGTTATTATTTAGTAGATTCTTCCTATGTTGCATCTTCTTTCCCATCATCCCATTCTGTTTTATTTATATATCAATTTTTGAATTTATCTTTTCAGTCTTTTTGTTGTTATTTCTCTTTTATACACAAGGGAATAATATTCTGCTGATCAGTGGTCTTGCCATGACATGAATTTGGGAATATAGAATCACAGATGTACTTAGTCACAATCTCTATTATTCACATGCACAGTAAAGTTCCAGAGGAACTTCTATACAACATTTTTTAAAAATTGAGTGTTTTTTTATTAGTCATATGAGGAGATGAGAATATACTACAATCAGAAGAATGTGATATAAATGTTCTCAGTGGTTCATCTATTATTTGATTAATACCCTTACGAAAACAAGGAAGGGCTACCTTCACCCATCCTCACTGTAATCCCAGTAAATCACTGGGATTTACGGGGATCCATCAGTAAGTGTACCATCAGATCACTTTTTATATACATTTTCCACCTCTGTAAGGCTTCTGGATTTTTTCCACTTAAATTCAGCTTAAACAACAATCAGTAAAAAAGGAAAGAAAAATAAATTGAAGAAATCAAAAGTGTTCTAACCTGAGTGCTTGCATGTATAAACTCCAGCTTTTTCTAAAAGAAAACAATTATCTTAAATTTTATAACATTTTCAGTCTGTCTATGAAATCAAAGCTGCTTAAGACTGAATTTAATACTTTTTCAGTGAACTAACCATTTTGTCTGCTACTACTGAAGTGTAAGCATGAAAACCATGTAAAGCTAACTAAACACTTGCAAAAAAAAAAAGAAGAAAAAATTTCCTTCTTGTCTTACCAACACTGCTATTATCACATAGTGTGTTTCACATGATAAGCCATTCATTAAAGCATCACCTACTGTTTTTTTCCTCCTCAGAACCAGCTAGAACATGATCTGTCTCTGCATGAAGACATTGGACCTCTGACCTTTTCTGTAGCTATTCCAGGCAAGTATAATAAACAGAGTTCACTAGGTTTCTGTAAATCTCTGATTATGTTTACTGTGGTATCCAAGTGTTCATCTCAGGCCGAAAAATTAAGGTCAATTTTCAAATATTATGTGTAAACTCTAGCTACTAAGCATTCTGTAATGAGCACTTTGGCAATTCAAAGCAAATTAGGTTTCCCACTAGGAAAAGATGACACACATTGCAGTTAAAGAAAGATGGTATGTCGTTAATGGAGAATATTCACTGAGAATTTTACATAAATCCAGAGAGCTTCACTCATTGTGATCTTTGGGAAAATAATCTCAGTGTCTTGGTGTACTTTATTATTGATATTTTGTGTCAGTTTTAAACTGTCCTCATGTTCAAATAATAGCTTTCAGAAAAAAGCTAATGAGTTTTGGCCTCTTATTAATGGGTGTTTCTTTACAGAGATGCATTTCTAGGAAAACAATCACCATCCCCAAAATATCACCTAAAGAATAATTTGATGTACCTCACAACTGCCAGAGATTAACGAGAGGGCTGATTAAAACAGAGAAATGAACTTTTAATTTTCATTCAAGCACAAAATCTAATCCAAATTGCACTAATCACATCTATGAAATAACCAAGATATTAGTTTCTAACTTATGATGGATAAATTATTCCCATTATTTATTTAATTGTATAGTAATATACATATTACAGAAAAGTTTAAAATATAAGCACATAAAAAGTGAAAATTATCATGATTCCTATTACACAACAGTAATTAGGGTAATAATTATGTTCTATATCATTTGAGAAAATACACACACACATATATGCAGATCAATAAATATATATTGTACAGAAATTATATTCATATATAACAGAGATGTACATGCATATACACATATATTTGTAATTTTTGTATCTGTGAAGTTTAAAAATTTTTTGTATGGATATACGAGCAATTTTTTGTATGGATATATGTCTTTACATATATATATATATATATATATATACATATACATATGTCTTTACATATACATATGTCTTTACATATATATATATATATATATTCTGTGTATGTAGCATAACATTACTTGAAAGTAGATATTTATATACACATAGGCACATTTCCATGTCAAGAGATCAATATCCTTTTTAGTGATATTCCCATGCTTTAACTTTCCTATTTGGGGACATTTAGGTCATTTTTCAATTTTTTGCCATTGTAAAAAATATTTTAATGAAAATTATTTACATAACTGTCTAATTATTATCTTAAACAATGGAATTACTGAGTCAATGACTATGTTCTTTATGACTTCATTATAAATAGTGCCACTTTATCTGCTAGAAAGTTTGTATTAATTTACCTTGCTCCTGACAACATATTAGATGTACTTTTCCAAAACTGAAACAGACATCATTGTAACAAATTTTTAATTTGATGAAGCAGAAGCCAAATATGTTGCATGCTAAGAATCTGAACATTTTCATATTCTTTTTTCTTACATTTCTCTTATCATACCAATTTTTCCTTCTTTTAGTTGTAAAGTTTCTCCACACATTAGATAATGCTCAAGATATATTACACGTGTGACAAGTTTCTCTCCATTTTTTAATTTCCTCTCATTTTATGATGAGATTTTTGGTTTTTTTTGTGCTTTGTCGATGAAAAAATAAGAAATTTTATGTGGCCACATATGTTTATTCATTTATTTGTGGTATCATACTATAAAGTAATCTTTATACTTAGCTTCATCTGAACACTGGTTTTTAACATTAGACTCTGACACCCAAATACGTTATTGTTATGTGACCAATAGATCTAGAATTTATTGTATTTCTGGTAATTATTGTCTCACTCCCATCTATTATTCTAGCAATTTAAAATTATATTTTTTCCATCAATTCAGATAAATATTACATATACAACATGGATGTTTTCACATGCATACTTAATGTTTGTTTTTCTATTTTTTCTTTATTCCATTAGCATTCATTTTTATTACTCTAGCATCAGTTCTTCCTCATAGATAAATATTGTGATGATGTAGTATGTATTGCAATAATTTATATTGAGTTTACCTTACTTATTATCTCTCATCTTCAAATTTTCATTTTTTTTATTTCCTAATTTTTTAACGTGTGATTTAGGTCATTTTCCCCTATTGTCAAAAAAAAAAATTTTTTTTTGGTACCATGATTGAACTCACGACCTTGCACTTGTCAGGCAGGCACTTATGCCACTGAGCTAAATCCCTGGCTTTATTTATTTTCAAAATTATTTTTAATTTGAATGAAATTGCATTAAATTAGGAAGCTTTAACATTATTTTTCCATTTATTTAATTTACAATTTCTCAGTGAACATGTGACAGTTACATCACATGGGTCTTGCATCTTGGATCAGATTTACTCACATGAAAAATATGTACATACACCCTCTTATTATTGGGTTTCTTTTTTTCTTACTCAATATACCTGAATTGTATTTTTGCATACTTCTTCCATACACAATGTGTTGTGTATAAAATACTCATCTCTATAGCCAATCATGCACAGTAATTTACTCAGATTTATGTGAGTGACATTATGATATGTATAATCTCCAAGGAATTTCTGTTCAGATCTGTTAAGAATGTAACTTTTAAAATCCCATACACTTTTATAAATGACTAGTTAAAACAATCAACTTCTGGTAAATTCAGTGTTCTCCCTATGTGTGATCTCCTCTAACTCATACTAGGGCCCTTTCTCTCCTGTACCACCCCATGTTCAAATGATCTCAGCTGAAGGGTGGCCCTTGATCTGTCTGAAATGTCAGTTTTCTGCTGACTTTCTGCAGATTCCGCTCTCTTTACTGGCACTCTGGTTTTTATTCAGTGTTTGCTTTATCCTCAACCAGTAGAAATGTGCTGCAAATCTATGTACATTCCATCATGATAAATGTTACGTGCCTAGGAATATAACTCTCAACACTTCTCACTCCCTTCCCATTTCTCTAGTAGGACAAGGGGACATTGCCCTCCTCCTCTCTATAATTGTCGTCAAATATTTTACCCCAAATGCACTGCACTACCATTCACATCCTGCTACCCTAATACCTTTGTAGTATGGGGCAAATTTGTAAAAGTCAGTGCCACCATATAAATTTGTGCACATTTTATATCACAGTTATCATTATTAATTTGTATTCAGAGAGTCAATTTAATTGTATTACATATTTTAGATTACAAAAATGACTATAAAATACTTATTCAAATAAAATGTGATCTTTCAAAAGAAATTTCTTGTGAAAAACTGGATTTAAAGGACTGTTTTCTAAAAGACAAGTAGGAGTGTTTTAGTCAACTACCAAAAAATGTGTTTTCCAGTATTTCCCTAGACTCTGCTATAATATATTATACACATTTGGCAATAAAGATAAAATCTTACAGGAAGAGTGTTTAGTCTCCTGTTACTTATTTTGTATAAGTAAATGAATTGTTTTATTTATGAATCACTATGTCAGTATCTCAAAAAATTATTTTGCTTATCATAAGCTGCAATAGGAATAACATCTGCTTCTCTCTTCTTGAGCATCTAGATGTCAATTTTATTAATATATATCAACTTAATGGTTATTGCAAACCCATTAACTCACTTTTATTATCCGTAATAGCAAACTTCAATGAAGATAAGGAGTTTGCCAAAGTTAGCACAATGAGTGAGGTAGAGCATAGATTTATCTTACTAATAATTCATTTTCTTCTGTCCTAAGAATTTCCATTTTGTTAAATTCTAGAACCAGATCAGTTAAGAACAAATCTCAACTGTACCTTTGAACTGTGTATTCTCAAAGAACAGACTCCTTGCCTCAGTTGTTTTCATTTTTCTAGCAAGATAAATTGTCATCACCAACCTGAAAATGTAAGTTTGAAATGTATATCAGAAACTGTGAGTGCAATGAGGACACTACAAGTAGAAAATAATACAGCATAAAATTTTGTTGTATGCACAAAAATTTTCTAAACAATCATATGTTAGCTTCAAACTATGTGTATAAGGTCTATTTAAAACATGGATACATTGGTCCCGTTCCAAGGATATCTAATTATTTAAATACAAATATTCCACTGTCGAAAAAATAATCCTAACTCTGAAGCACCCCTGTCCCAAACATTTTGAGGAATGCATACCGGTTCTTCAATTTCAAACTTTTAGGGCTGATATGAGGATTAAATTAGTTAATACATATACAATCCCTACTAGCACTTAGTAAAAATGCAATAAATGTTAGCTATTAGTATTATAATCACAAAGTTGAAAGTACAACTGTGTAACAATTATGCAAATTGCCATTATGAGTATATAATTATATTTATTAATACCATTGCTAAATCAACAGTTTTGTCATCCAGTGGTTCAATTGTTTTTCTCAGTGATGGAATTTACTGATACTTTTTCTTACAGTTTATTTTAATTCTGTAAGACAGATGTTAATCTTGGCAGACAGAAGTCATAACACAGTCCAGTTGTATGCTAGAAAATGTAAAGAATTTTTAAATAGAGCTTTACAGTTTACAATGCACTTTCACATTCTTGCAGTCATTTACCTATAAATACCCACAAGATATGTTACAATAAAATGTTTGTGTGTGTGTTCACTTAAAGTGAAAATATACGGAGACTTTGGGGCCTAAGAATTGCCTTTTATTTATTGGCCCAATAAAAAAAATCATATTATCTACATCTACTTTTTCCGCAAGGTGCAATATTATTATGAATATATTCTGTATGTGTTTATGGATTTTATCTTTATCAAATTCAACCTAAATAGCAATTTAATCCAAGAAACCTGGTTCAAATGGGATCAAAATAATATGATCATTTTATTCTCCTAAAAATCTGCTTTAATTTATTTAGAAATAATTGTGACAGTTCTTAAATTTATGCTATTTATTTGAAACCATTCTTTCTAAATTTTCATGTGGATGCTTTTAAAAATTATTTTACTGTTTTCTTTGTTTGCATTTAACCATATTTAATAGGATCCTATTTCTTACATCTAAATGATCTTTTTCTTAAGTAACAAATGCTGATCTAATTTCAAGTTTGATTTTGTTTTAATCAATACAAATACTCTTTCATTAAACAATCTAGATTAGCCTCCTTATTTCTACTTAAGGAATAATTCTGTTCATATGGTTAAAATACTATGTTACTCTCTTGGGGGGTGTCAATTACATGTGACACAAAACCTGGATCTTATCTCTGCAGCTGCGCTGACCTCTTATTATATAATAGAAGTTTGCACATGGCAGTGAGGAACTTAGAGAAGAGTATTGTCAAAGGGGGCAGGACCTCATTAAGGGTGGAGCTTCAAATGTGGATGCTAACAGTTGCTCATCAGATAACTTACAGGAGTGAACTCAGCATGTGATGAGGCACACAGGGAATGAAGAAGATCTCTGGGATCAGTGAAGTGGGGGCCTCATTTGCACGGTCAGCTGCTCTGATACTCATGTACTTGCTGCCCAATAACAACACGTGTTCAGTATTGTAAGCCTGTATTTTTTCTTTTCTTTTCCTGAATATAAAAATGTACTCTAAAAAGTTGAAATGTCTCAATTTTAAAGTCTCGGAACTCAGTTCAACATTTTTCAGGCTTTGTGGTGACCAAATGTGTAGTACCTGTCAACCTTTTCTAGCACGCAGGCATTCATTAGAAAATTTGGTGTCGAAGGAGTCTCTATTATAACGTAGAATTACATACGATACGGAGAGAGAAAAGCAATTGTTCCAAATTTTGTAATTGAAATTCCTTTCTGTTTAGGTTCTTTTTTTCTTTCCATAAATCAAATAATTTTTCTGAAAATTTCACATACAGAAATCAATGAATTTTTTAAAATTTTGTATCTATATGATTTGAAATAGTTTTAAGACATCCTCAAAACTTCACTTTTTAATGGTAACTAACTTCATTAAAGATTTAATTGACTATTCATTTCATATCAAGCTAAAAATATTACTTTAGGAAATAAAGAATTATTTCCTCTTCATAAGTATATCTCTTGACTGTTTGGGGATATATATCCAAACCAAAGCTTAATTAGTAGAGAGATGTTAGGACATAGGGAGGAAAAACTTTTGGAGAAGGGAAGAGGTTTGAAGGATAGAAAGAGACAGGAAGGTGGTGAGGGGAAAGGGAAGTAAAGATGACTCATGTACAATGTACACTGTATGCATCAATACCCACTCTGTGAAGAATGCACGCTGTATGTATTGCCAATATATAGTAATAAAAATAGAAATTTGAATAAAAGAATTCAGATTGAAAATATAATGCACTAGATGCACAAAGACTTCCAGCAAGTAGATAGCAGCCATAGTGAGAAGTCCCCAGACAGCTAGATTGTCAGTTTAAAGCTGTAGTTGATCATATCTCTTTCTACTTGCACCCAGTTTTGCCTGTGGAGATCACTCTAATGATGAGTCCAATGACAAATCTTACATAGGCCGACTGATTGCTTTTTCAGATTATTTACAGCATACATTTTTGGACCTTGACATGAAGAATCCCGAATAAATTTGCCTGGGTCATTTATTTCATTTGTTTCATTTAGTTTCCTTATCATGCCTCTAAGCTTTTTAAAACATCCATTTACCTGCTTTGTGCCGCCCTTCCCTGACCTTCTTCCCGATTTGGTTTCTACTTAAATATTTAATCAGCACATAGTAACCTGGTTTCTTTTAAAGGCAAAACTCTCCCTTATTTGAGAAAAGCTGTGGTTCACTTACTGTTTTGTATACCATTAAAATCAAAACAAAACTGTGACTGATACCGTGGGAACATTCCAATCATTTGCTCTGTTGCCAGATTTTTTTCATAGTTACTCAATAGCTAAAGCTGAAAATTATTCTTTTCCCCTTGGAGTGCATTTTTGGGACAAAAGTAGAATAATTGACATAAATATTTAGTTTGTCTATTAAATTAGTGTTTATTTATTAAGTAAATTAAACCAGTACATGCCTTACATTCCATTTCTCACAACCCGAAGAATATCACAAACAATAAATGACATATATGTATCTAGCACTTTTAGAAATATTCATATCCATTTCCTTACTTTTATTCTCCAACATCTGTAGGCAAATAAGAAACCATCACCACCATTTTTATGAACAGAAACTGAGGCACGATTGTATGAGACACTGCACCAAAAGAAAGTAAATGTCAATTTAGCAAAGAATTAGCAGTAAGTAGGCTCTAGAAAGAATCATGATTCAAAAATAAGCTTGGAGAAAATCACAAATCCTCTGAATGATATTATAATGTCATATAGTGATAATACCTGCAAGAATGAAGTTTTGTTCATGATTACTAAGCCAGAAGGCCAATTCTCCAGTAACATCTCTTATCTACGGTTGTGCCCTCTGGAATTAACTACCACTCTCTTTTGCCTCTTAGACACTAATGCACAATCTTGAACAATTACCTTTTTACCTTATATCCCATATTTTTTCTTTTCCATTAAGATCTATTAAGGGAGACAAATCAAATACACAAGTTTAAATATCACATGGTTTTACTTACATGAGAACCAAAATACAAATAAAAAGCAAACACAAGATAGACCATAAAAATAGAAATATATCTTCTGCAAAAAGAAAGATGACAAACAATTGGAAGGAGAGAAAGGGAGAATGGAGACATAAAAAGTATCTAAAATATTTTATGTACATATATCAACTTCCCACAAGGAGTTTAATCATTATGTACTGCAAACGTGTACTAATAAAAATCAAATATTGAAAAAAAAATTCGGTACCATCATATTAAACTCATCTGTCCATTTGTGCCAAGGGCTGAACATCATTTGTCACAACTTATGGTCTATATTAGCCTATTTTTGATGTATTCACTCATAAAAATACCTAGTGGTATCACAAGAGTCACAAGAATAAATATGTGAATAACATCCATTATTCAACTTTACATAATTAATGATTCAGAGATATAAACAGATGGGGACAATATAGAATTAACTCAGGTGAAATAAGGATAAAGGAAAGGGAATAATCTGGGCATTAACAAATACAAAAATTTTACCAAGAAATAAATAGTTCTTGGATTTTTTTTTTTTTTTGACATAGGTTCTCACTATATAATTCAGGCTGGCCTTGGACTCACTCTGCAGCCCAGGTTGGCTCCAAATTTAAAACAATCCTCCTGCCTCAACCTCCCAAATGCTGAGATTATATGCACGTCCCACCATGCCTGGCTTAGTTTTTGGATTTCCCAGAATAATTAGAGGTTAGAAAGAAGAGAGAAGACTCTTTACAGCAAATGGCAAGACAGGAAGACAACATGTTTGAAAGAATGTGCTCTAGGTAACTGTAAAACTAGCCTCATTCATGAGGGAGCCCGGTGAAAGGCGAAGCTGAATTTCACTATTGTGCTAAGGTTACACTTTCTGCTATGTACAATGGACAGGCTTTGGAGAGTGCTGAGACAAAAAAAAATCAATTCTGTATTATGTATAAGAGATACTTTGTGAAAGCATTGAAAATAGAGAGGAAAAGGAGAAAGCAGCCAAAGGGGTCACTTAGAAATACATTGCAAAAAGTCATGCACATACACATAAGATTGATTTCAAAGGTCAAGTAGTAGAATCAGTCTTTGCTCACGAGCCCAGCTCTTTGCCTTCTTTACTGCTTTATTGTACTTTCTGGGAAATAATAACCAGAGGTCAGCATCCCTTTTCTATTACTGCCAGTGTTTTGAGAGAAACATACAATGCACTCATCCTTGACTTAAGCTCATAGACAAGAAATTATTATCATCAGGCAATCAGCATTATTCCTCAACTTACTCCTCTAGACTATTGCATCCTTTTTTATACTCAAACCCCAAAATCTTTCATTAAAACCTGCATCTGGTTTTTCACTAGTCTCCCCACTTCACCAAGAAATCTAAAGCAACAAGAAGGAAATTTCCAATCTCCAACTACCATATCAAACCGTCTTTGAGCAACTAAAGCCATACAGTTTCCGTCAGTTTCTAATAACTTGTGGATGTGCAATGGGCATTAACATGTAGATAGATGGTGACGTAGTCATGACTGTGGGTGTAAGTGGCATTCCTCCAATTTTATACAGTATTAGATCAACCCTCTTTCACTCCTAAACATCATATCAATTATCCTTCTCTATAACATCAGGTTTCATTCTTTTCTTGCTCCCAAAATCACATAATATACTTTTATTAATTCCTTAGTTTCTTTATGAACCCTGCTTACTTGCCCCATCCTTCACAAGAGCAATTCTCATAAAGACAGGTCAAAGTTGCTAATATCAGTTTCTCTAGTCTTATCTTCTCTAAAGTCCATTACAATGAGATATTTTATCACAAGTATTTTTGATGTGATGCTCCTGAATGTTACCTATTGCCTGCTCGCAGTATAACCAGAAGCTAATATGCTTGCCATGTGAGCCTTGTCTTCCCTTGGCTTCCAGGGTGCCATACTCCCATGAATTTTTTTCTCATCTCACTCTTGACTTCCTCCCAGGCTCTTTTTCCGTTTTTCTTCCTCTCTAACCTCTTTGATACATACCATGGGGCTTGGTCATTGTATGTGTTTCTCTGACCTATACTCACTCCCTTGTAGCTCAGACTCATGGCTTTACATGTCATTTCTCAGTTGATGACTGTCAAGTCTTCCTTCTAAAACTAAGATTTCATATTTTAAAGATTTTATTCCAGTTTCTTGCAACTAAGGAATTTATAGAAGTGAATTTGTGCACAAACTAAAAACACAAGTACCTTCTACATAATCTCCATACATGCTAAGCAATTCTTATTATACTAATTTATTCCATGGTTTTTCTCATCTAGAATCAGCTATGAAGAAGAAGCAGGAATAGGCAAAAAAAAAAAAAAAGGAAGAGTTTATTTTAGGAGGTGGGGCTAGAATAATTCTGTTCATATGATTAACTATTTTCCCACTTTCAAAGACTTCTTCAGAACATAGATTTATAGTTCTTTACAAACTAACTTTAAAAAATGAAAACCATTCTCACTAGATAGTCATCTGCTGACAATCAGTAAAAAATAAATAGAATTAATTGATTGGTCGAGAATTCTTTGGTGAAACATTTATAAAGCATGAAAAATTTGCATAGTTGCTATTTAAACAAGCTGGATAATAACACTTTCTAAGAAAATAAATGAGGAAGAAAAGGCCTTTTTAACCCTGCGGCTGCATATACTTATAGAATCTCCAAACTGCAAATCAACTATGAATTACTCATTATTTGAGTATCCATATTTTCCAGCCGATATTCTCTATTGCCAAAATGTCTTTTTCACACAGTTGAAGTTCAACTGTATTTTATACAGTTTTGCTGTCCACATAGATATCCATTGAAAAGTGATGACTATATAGAAATTTTAAAGAATTTTTTTTTCTAATTTGGCTGACCAAGTTAACAGATGTCTCATATAATACTTTTCTACTAATTCTTCCTTATGCTAGCAACATTTCCAGTTAAAGACAAAATTACCCTCTGCCATTTCTCAGCTTGACAAAACTACTTATCTTTTTTCATATTCAGTTTCTGCATTCGGGACATTTTAAAACTTCATAATCTCTTTTTCCTTATTGAGAAGTGGCTGATCAGTTGTCAATTTTAAGAAACTAATTCATAAATTGTTGACTTGATCCACAATTTTACCACAGAAGAGTCACAGTTTGAACTCAAGCTGCTGATTCTAATGTTAAGTCTAATTTCTAATACATTTACTGTGAACATATACTAATAGAGAGAAGGACATTTCTTAATTACTTGGGTGTTATTTTTCAAGTTTAGAAAGTATTGCATTTTCTTGTTTCTCCTTTTAATTCTCATTTTCTCATTTTAGAAAATCCTAATGTAATGAACACACACACAAAAAACTACATTTGATGATGTTACCAGTTGCTTACAAGTATTAACTCTAAGCTGATGTAAAATTTTGGTGAAGGAAAGGGGTGAAAATTATTTGCTAAAATGAAATTTTAGTGTAATTAATCATTTTTAGGACACAAAAATTACTTGAATTGTCTGAACACTTCTAACTATCTTGAATCTAGTCTGTTCCCTTCATATAGACTTCCCTAGGGCCAATAAGGCCACGTTTTATCAATAACAACTTAAGAGAAAAGCTGTCAAATATGTGGTCAACAAGTTACTGTATTTTAAATATAGTACAAAGTTGCTAATTTCTCGTTTTCCACAGTATTTGGCTAATAGTGATGAAGTCAGTTATTTTGATTCAATCTCAATTTTTAGGAGCAAGAAAGAAAATGTAAAAGGCACATGTATGGTCATATTTTCAATAAAAAATGTACAATATAGCAAAGTATTCTGTCTTGTTCCTACCAAAAATTTATTATGGCATTACACCGTGCAGTTCAGTGGTCTTCATGCTGGTGTACCAAAGGAAGAGTCAATTATTAGACTTTTGAAAATCTGGCTCTGATTTTCAGAAGGTTTAAAAAAAAACAATATGAAACAAAGACAAAGAAAAAACATGATGAGTAAATGAAAGCAAGCCCATACACCTGTATCTGCAGTGTCAGTAATTAAAATGTGAACAATGAAAGGCTTCCACAGATGTGTGTGGGTCGTGTTCTCCTGGGCAAGGTTCTCCAAGCTTCTGTCTGTGATATTCCACCCTGACTAGGGTGGCACTTAACTCAGCACTAGCTTTGAGTTCAGCCATTCAGACTTATGGAAAGAACAGTTGCATTTACTAGAATTGTGAAAAATTAAGGAGTTGATTCAATATAATAACCAGTGGGACATAGTTATCAGCAAGACCTTTGAATTTGGACTGTCTGGCTCTATATACTGGCCCCTCTATTAGCTATGTGTGTGATCTTAAGCTATTTCCACACATAAGAAATGGGATTAATAACAGTAATATAGGTATTACTATTTTGCTGTTTAAATGATATCTAATTTATAAGGTATACTACATCACTAATAAACATTAAATCATTAATATTTAACCTATTCCAAACAATAAACATTTGAACTTACTCTTTGCCAGTAAACTCTATCCTTTAATTGTGGGTTTCGGATACGACACAGTTCTTAACATAAAATGAGCTAGGATTACCAGTAAATGGACAGTTGACATGAAACACGTTGGTTATTATGTTAGTGGTCAGCAGAGACTGTTTTTCTAGCACAAGCTTGAGAGGGAAAACTTTTTGACAGAATTAGAACTATGATCCTAACTCTCAATGAAGATCTGTGGATAGTTATCAGAAACATGGCACTGATCCTTAAGGACATGGTGACGTCTAGATTATCCCAAACCTCAGCTTAGAACTTCTGCTTCCAAGATCACTGAGGCTTGCCTAAAATATGGTCAAGTCACAGCAACTCCCTTTACACTTCTAAACATTTCCCAATTGTCTATTTCTTCATTTCCTTCAAAATCCTAATATCCACAAACAATACTCAATAAAGAGAAGAAATGAAAACAATCCATAATTGAAAGTACTTATATTAGTTTCTTATTTCTCAGTAAAGTCTCTTTTATTGAAAATTTATATAAATAAGAAAATATTCACGTGATTATATTGACATGTGGCTATATATATATGAATAATAGTTAAAATGTGAACCCAGCAACAACTGAAAGGAAATACTTATAATTTATTCTCTACTCTAAAATTAATTTCTGTATATTTCTGACATTATTAGTGCATTAACCATAATTAAATTTTTATGAACACAGAGTAGGTAAAACACCTCTATGCCTCTCAAAACAGTATTTGATGAATAACATGAAAAATATACCCCCAACACCTGCTGAGTTCCAACTATAAAATAAAACCAGTAGTAGCAATTTTAGATTAGCATTCAACAATTACCTAACATTTATTAGTTCTTTTAAATGTTTTATTAGAATTGAAACAACCAATATTTGCTCATGTTTCATTAAATCCTATTTTCAATGTTCAGCTCCAACCTAGCGATAAAGGATGGTCCTCTGAGCTTAGTGGTAATATCATCTAAGCCTGAAAATAACAGAAAAGACTTCAGAGTCAACATCTCTTTGGTCTAAGGTAACAAGAATACCTGAATAATTACTCAAAATTATAATACTAATAAAATATGAATAAAGAACCACTTATAGTTCATCCAGTATGAATTATTTTAAGCATGTCTAATAAAAGAAAGCTTTAAAAGAGCATTAGCAGAATTTACTTAATTGCAATGTATGCGGGGCAGTGTTATATTATGTACCTGTGGCTTTTCAAAATCTCACACAGTCTTGCACTTAATGTGTATAATCAAACAAGAAAATAATAAAACTAAGAACTATTTTTCAATGGTAAATTTTAGCCCACTGAGCTGTCAATTGTGGATGGATTCATGACTGATCAGAATAATACGCAATGGCATGGTGTAATTCTTCAGTGAGAAGTTGTAAAATGGAGTATTGCTTCTGTTATTTTATCCAGTTTGCTTTTATATGACAGGGTTTATTGTGCGTTATGTTGTAGCTCATTCCTCTGTTCACAATGCCTACTGATGTGTAATTATGACTTGTCTGAACTGTAAGAAGGAGCAGTAAGTGAAAGGAAGTCTGCAAGCGCAGTTGATTTATGAGTCCTGATACTATATTACAGCCCTAATCTGCCTGCTTAACTTAGCTTCAGGCTAACTTACTGTATAACATGCTTACGATTAGCACTGCAGCAAGTTGTGGAAGATTTACTCTGAAGGAGTTGCTCGACTTTTTCTTTAATGATTTAGTATTCATTTCAGTTACAGGTAGAGCAATAAGTTATTTCTTTTATAAAGATCTTATGTCAGAAAACAACCATTATGAAGGCATTTTATGTGGTACCAAAGCGTTATGTATGGAATGTGTTCTCCATATTAAATATCACAATACTATTGGTTATGTTTTATGATAAAATCAGCCATATTCTTCCTCTTCTTTTTCTTTTTATACAGTAGCTTTTTCTTGGTGCTACAATTGCACTATGGGAATATCTATTTTGATTGAGGGCATCTAATTTTTTGCAAGAGTAGCCAAAAATAGAAATTACTATGGATGAGCAAATGAAAGCAAACCCATAAAGCAATGACCTCAGTGTCAGCTAGGAAGATGTAAGCAAATTTGCTTTTTTAATCACTATTCACAAAGAAAGATACAGCTGAAGTTAAGCATCGTTGTGCTGTTATTGAATTTTAGCATATTCAATTCACATGCTTTTAGTAAATTAAAGTTACAAATTACCCTTTGTTTCCTCAGATCCAATCTAAATCACCAATCAGAAAAACACCCTTTTCAAAAACCTTATTCGTGATCAGGCTTTGCTAAATGTCCAGGGGGAAAAAAAAACTTGAAAAATTATCTGTAGCTCATGATTTATATGAAATAAGCAGCTTTGTGCATAAGAACATTCAAGCATCTCTGAGTTGCTGCAGAAATATCTTGCAACAACAGCATTGAGATGGATATTCCAGAATTTTTTCAAGCCTTAGTTATATCATTTTATTTTTTCCTAGTTATTTTCTTAACCTCAATTCTACTTCCTTGTCTTTCTGTTTCTACTACATGTTGTTTCCATATAAGCGAAAGATGGTTTTTAAAATCCAGTGAAGAGAAAACTCAATTATTAACATAATAAATTTAAAAAATTCAATAGATTATGTAAGATTAAACTAATAGTGGACAACAGAAGAGCTGAGATTGTGAGAACAATTATGCTCGAGCTTACACAACTTTGGAAATGTTAGAACAATGATCTTTTATAATGAACAATACTCTCTATTCCATTCTGGGTTTGAAAGAAATGCTTTGGCAATCTATTTTGGTTATTCTGTGATGAATAATTATTTTATTTCTTTTTCTTGACAAGTGCCTCTTATTTTGGACTTGGGAAGGTGAAAATCCATACTAGAACCCATTACTTGCCATAATACTATCCAGTAAATATGTGATTGGGTAGGGGGATTTTTCTCATTTGGGCACCACTGCACACAGAATCTGCCAGATTGTGCAGATGATATTTACTGAACTGAAGGTCTGAGTAATGGGAGATAGCCTTAAATGTGTACTTCCTCTACCAAGTATCAAATTAAATTTGATTCTTAGCCATTTGAATGGATTATAGCTGGAACCAAAGGACTTTATATGCACTCTGAATTTAAGTCAATTTTTTTTAAAATTTGGTACTTGTATGCTATTTTTTAAATTTATTAATGATCAATGGAAAAGAAAGCACTGAGCAAATGAACCATTATAATGATCCCGTAAAACATGTGCTGTTTTTGTTCCACCAAATATTTCAATGCTGGTATACATAGCTCACTCTCAGAGTAGATAAAAATTGTCTTTTTGTAGCCATCCTAGTCAATGAGAACATCATTCTCCTGAACGTATTGATATAAAAGCGTCATTATATGTGATGGTAAAATCACGAACTAAAACAAAAGAAGTGTTCTGGGTGAGAACTGTCAGCATGTTTTCAATCATAATCTCTCCTCTCTCATATCCACCAGAACTATATATAGATAATTTCAAGGGATCATGTATTTAGCTGCAATTCAGCAAATACTTTTATTCAAAATAGTCACATATTTACAGTTCTAAAACCACTGATATTTTCTTGATTCTCCTGAGCTAAAATCTCCAAGTATAGTCTTTGTATCGAAGACCTTAGGAATAATCTTCATTGAGTCAAACTTTCTGTTGGCAAAAAAAAGTTTAATAAAAAGTCACTAAGAAACTTTTACTGATGAAATGCCATACAGTGTGTGAGTTTTTAATAGTTCTTACATTAATAGACAAAGTTGACTTCATGCAATAAAAAATTTGGCAACTTCCAGGGTTTTTTTTCAGCGTAATTATGATATTCCTTGCTTCTTTCTGATCAAATTTCTAAACAGAAAAATTTAAACTATCAACTGGCCTGAAAGTCAGCAAGGCCTCTCTGGTTGATAATCACATTATCTTGAAATAAATGAACCATCGACCTTCTAAAAGTCATCTTATGCAGCTGCCTCCTTATCAACCATTGCTACTTTCTCTATAGAACAGGATAGGATTGGGTATCAGACACCTGGATTCCATTTCCTTCTCCATTCCTTATTTTTTATTTGATATGTGATTATGCATTTTTTTATCCTTCAAAATTGCTTATAATTTACTAAGCAGCGGGGTTTATAAAAGTTAAAGCAAAAATATATAAAAGAACTATGAAAATTGAGATCTACTATGTATACAATTTACATATATATGAACATTAACATTATCATCAACATGATTTTTACCTCAGCCATTGCCTACTTTATCATCATCTAATTGAACTTTCCACCTCAGATTTCAATAATGTTGCCATTACAGCACTTTTTATTATTACAGTTTATTTTGCCAAACCATAAAGTAGTCTATCAGTGGCTCTAGCATGTGTATAACTAACATGTATATGGATTTCATTGTCTCCCAATAAATTTCAAATTGATTGTACTTCCTTTGCAATACACCTATCTTTCCTTTCTTTTATTGAAACAAGGTATCATGCATTCAACACATTCTTTAAGATTCTATTTGATTTTGATTCAACTCTGTTAGAAGAGAATTTAAAATCTGCATCCTTTGGGAAATCTTTCCCAATTAATAGAGATTTGTTATGCCATTTGCATCATCCTGTGCCACCTAATCAAACCTAAGCCCTGTGTATAAACAACTATGGCAGTGCAGCTTATGAATCCAATATTATTTATGTTCCTTCCTATTCCATTTGTTATTTGATGTGTATTATAGTTATGCTTGCAATTTTGCTAAGTCTTAAAGGCTAAAGAACTAAGACTATCCACGCTTCGGGAACATGTCACATTACAGTGGAGCTGTGCTTTTGCAGTAGATATTGTTTAGTTTTTCTGAAAACTATTTGAGGGAAAGATACATTTATTGAAATGAAATGAGATAAGAAATATATATTGATGCTCTTTTTTGGGCTGACTCCCGAAAACTAAGAAAAACTAAGATTTTGATATCAGAAACATATCAAATTAGCAATATGCTTCAAAGGCAAATATATATACATATATATATATAGGTATATAACTATGATCAATCAACTTTAATTTTACTTTTCAATTGAAAATAATCTGTAAAGAATTGAAGCCATACATTGCAAAATACAAAGTAAAAACCTGGCTATTCCAGAGAAAAGATGAGTAAAATAAAGTTTAGTTGTGTACAAAACACACAATACCCTAATGGAACACATAAATCACTGTTTTATATAGAAGTAAAGGAATACATTCAGCAAATATACAACAATTATAGTGAATCATATGTCTGTCATAGGGTCTTTACCAAGGATGATGAACATCACGAACATTGTTGTCCTCAAAGTGAGGCTGTCTGTAGTGACTTCCATCAAAAAAGGTGTTTATATACCTGCCAATTCAATCCTCAATATCTTTAGAGTTCTGTTTTCTTCATCTGTTGTGAGGCTTCTGGTCATCTCACCTGTGTCCTGCACTCACACTGCTCTCAAGGAAAAACAATCAGCAATTCTAGTCAGAAAAAGAGATAAAATAGCATTAATTAGCAGAGTTTATTTTGCCTGTTTATCTAGTCTTAACTTTTTATTTCCCAAGTACTTATGTCATTCTTCTGCTGGCTATGCTTAAATTGGGAGTAAATCTTTGGTAGTTGACGTATGCATATTTGTATAATTAAAATTCTTTGAAGTTAGAAAGAGGGTCCTTTACAATGCAATAAGCAAAGCATATAAAAATATATTGCACATAGTAGGTACAGAAAATGTTTTTGTTCAATAAATTAGATTATTTAATTTTAACAATTTTTCTACTCTTTATTACATTGATCTTGTTCCATGCAGACTGAGAAATATAGACAGATAGAGGACTTTATAGTTTCATACTCATAAATGTTGCCTGGTTCCTCAAACATAGAATATTCTTCAAAGATGAAAATTCAACAGAATATTTTCCATTTGTTCATTTTAGCCTATTTAAGAAAGCATAAAAAATCCAAGCCACTTTAGAAAACTTTTATGTCACATAAAAATTCATGTGTCTTAATAGCACTATTCCTACCCAATTATTTTTATGATAAATGAATCATGCTTTGCAAAATCTCTAGTTACACATATTTTATCATATGTCTCAGCATTGTCTCTAACCAAGAAATGCAATGTTTTTTTATGCAACTCTTTGGTTGCTTGGTTTTACCGATAAGCAGTCTGAAACTGTATACATTCTGTGATCTAAAATCTTCCCAAAGTCTCCCTTGATCAAAATATAATGCTGCTTAAACATGCTAGGCAACATGTACTCTACCTATTTGCATTATGTCAAATGAACTGGATCATTCCAATATGGTGTCACATGTGCATGGAACCCTGTAGCGGTTTGTAACAGGTGTTAGGCAAATGTACTTGACAGAGATATTGACAGTAAGGTCATCTGTAAGCATAAAATACGAAAATAGCAACATTAGTATACAGTCATTAGTGGCACAAAAGAAACCAACAACATATAGGAGTAATGGATCATTATAACCCCTCAAACACACACACGCACTCGCACTCGCACACACACACCCACACAAATACATACACCTATTTAAAGACATTCATTTCACTCAACAACCTTCTCTCTGTCTCCCTGTTTCACTCTCTTTCCCTCTTTTTCTCTCTGTGTAATATAAAAAGAGCTTGAATGTGTCATTACATGATAAGAAAATAAATGTGTTCAGCATTGTAAAACGTTTATTCTTTAATGTAGTGACCATGTATTTATTTCTACCAGAAATTTTAGAACATTCTGTTAGGTATTGTGAATATTGATGTACTGTATCTCCCTCACTAGTTAATATATTTCCTTTATTTTGAATTCTTCACAACTCCTAAAATGATACCAATGAACAGTCTAGATGTTCGATTTACCACAGTGTTGCAAGGCAGTCAGAGGCCATGTTATGATCAAATGAATAAAAGATAAACATGAGAGTAAAAAATGTGTTACATTTCTAGATAATTCACAAAAGAATCTGAAATTCCAAAAGAATCTTTAATTGTAATTCTAAGGTCAGTCTGTCCAGAAAATACTCATGATTAATAATTTCATGATTAAATATGTTCAGAGGAAAAATATTTAGTATATATTTTCAGAGGAAATATTTTAGTTGTTAAATAATTTTAGGACAGTAAGCACAGAATATCAGTATGTCAATTTTACTGCATTAGTGAAAAAATAGTGTAGATGGAACGAATAATAAATTCCAACATTTATGTGCTAAAAATGTTGCCATTATCTAAAATTATAAATGGTCATAAAATGAAAAGTAATTATGGAAAGTTTTTAAAAGTTACATCTATTGAATATGAATTTTAAAATGTGGTTGCAGAATATAACAAAATGTTTTCATAAAATGATTTTAGCTATTTATATAGAAACATCTTGTAGATTGCTCCAAATAAACTTCAGAAATGTTTTCCAATTCTCAGTGAGGCAAGCATTTCAATTTTCTGCAGTATTAGCAGGGGTAACTAATGATGGTTAATTTTTGCCTGTAGTATTTCCTTCAATCTGCTCGTGCACTTTCAGTTTCTCTGGCGGCGGCAGCATTTGTATATTTTCTGGTCACTAAACACTCAAGTACAATTGTAAGTGATCAGCTTGCAGTTGGCCAACAAAGAGAAAATATAAAAAAGTATAGTTGCATATCTTTATAAATAAATGTCCAATAAAATCTTAAATGCCCCAGGTGCACAGAATTCTTTTCTGCCTAAACATGTAATTGTAAAGAGCTAGAGGGTTATAAAAGATAGGATGTTTCTTTAGGTTAAAAAATAAAGCCATGTGTTCTGAAGTATTTTATTATATTGTGTCCTGTTTATGATAGTGCTTATTCCATTTCTCATGTATATTCTTTTGTTTTAATAAAAAGTGCTACTTTAAATTACAATAAAATCTAAGAAAATATCTTCTAATTACCTATTTTGCAAATCAAATATTTTAACTTATCCACATTAGAGATAAGAAAAATCTTTCCAAAACCCAACATTCTTGTAATAAATTTATCAAGGCATAGCAGACAGATAATTTTATAGTACACTATTAATGAGAGTGAGTCCTATACTTAAAGCTAAATATGGATATAGAGAATATTTAATAAAATTAAAACTGTGCTGTATTGTAAATTCAAAGAAAGGTGACAGATGCACTTATTCATGACACTATCATCATAAATTAAATGGTTGCCCAGAAACTAGTGTCTTTGGTTAAGGTTTAAACGTTCAGCTCTACTAACAGTCATACCAAGGAGCAGTTTCCAAAAGCACCATTTCAGAGATGAAAATCTCTGCTTTCTGAGAATGACTGTCATTGCAATGCACACTTTGTGCAGAAAATCTACATTTCCTATTGCAGAATTGGGACTCGAAGTCCTCAAAACTCACAGTGTAGTAAGGCAGTCAGAGACCATGTTACAATCAAATGAACTAAAAGATAAATGTGAGAATAAGAACTATTCAGTTCCTAAATAATTCATGGTTCAGCTTTTATCTATGCTCCTTAGCACTTGATAAAAAATGATATTGGTTGTCTATGCTTAGCCCATGCACATGTGTTTGTTACTTTATTTGCTTGACTGATAAATTGTGGGAATGCATTATTCAGAAAGAAACTCTAAACACATAGGGTTTTGATGAAACTGGGGTGCCAAATTAGCTTTAAAAATATCTTGCATTATGGCTTAATTTTATGTTTTCTTTGAAGCCCAATTGTGTTGGCTGCCATTCAAAAGGCTACAGAAATCTGATGATAAATACAGGAATATTACAAATGAAGGAAATTGCCAGCTGAAGGAAAATACAATAGTTATTTTTTTAACCTAAGCAGGGTATAAATGTCTTCTGCTTTAGCTTCCTATGCTGGAATTGTACATTCTAATCCAAAAAGTTCTTCCAATTTCTCTGAAAGGCTTTGTCTTAGTATAGTATTCTGGTGACAATAAAAATGATGACATTAATGTGACAGACAAAACAGAGCTTTCAGGGGCATAGAATGCCCCATTATTTAGAAAGAAGTCTCCCTTCCTTCCAAGTAGCAAAGCAAGCATGACTTAGCCAATAAAAGGTGCATTTGGAATAAAATACATATGCCACTTTCTTAAGTTAGGAGCGACCTTGTGTCTGGCTAACAGGTGGCACATTGTCAGGTATAGATTTTGTCCCTTATTTGTTCCTACTATTGAGGTTTTCTGCCACAAAAGTGAACAGCATTACAAGGTGGTCCTGAAACAAAAAAAATATAGGTATCATCTTCACAGTTATTTACCATTTCTGTCTCTTGAGTAATATCTTTGGGGTGCTAAATTATGAATTATGACAGAAAATTAGGGAAACTCCATTGATATAAGAAAAATCATAAACATAACTTTCGCATCTCTTGAATGACTGTTGACCATTTGTTCATATATTATTTGCCATTTCTATGTCTTCATTTGAGGAGTGTGTATTCATTTCAGATGTTCATTTTTGGATTGCATCTTTAAATTTGAGGGGCTATGATTTTTGTGAGTTCTTTATATATTCTAGATGTTAGACATTTGTCTGAAGAAGAACTGGTAAAATTTTTTGCCACTTTGTGTGTTGTCTCTTCATTCTGTTCATGTTTTGTTGTTGTTTTGTTTGTTTGCTGTGCAAAAGCCTTTTCAATAAGACGAGATCCCAGTTGTTGATTCTTTATAATATTTCCTGTATGATCAGGGTTTTGCTCATAAAGTCTTTGCCCACATCTATGTTTGCAAGTTCTATCTATTCTTTCTTCCAGCAGATTTAGTGTTTCTGTTTTGGTATTTAGATCTTTGATCAATTTCAATTTTAGGTTAGTTCATGGTGATAGATACGGGTCTAGTTTTAGTCTTCACATGCAGAAAGTCAATTTGAAATACAGTTTTGAAGCTGGTTTTGAAGAGGCTATCCTTCTTCCAATCAGCATGTTTGGCCCATTTGTCAAATAAGGTGGTTGAGTGTGTTTACAGTTTTTTTCCATCTTCTAATCTGTTCCATTAATCCTCAGATCTGTTTTTGTTTATTTTGTTTTGTTTGCCAACATCATGGTTTTTTTTACCACTGTAATTTTATAGCATAACTTTAAGTCAGGGATTTTGATGTCTTCAGCTTTGCCTTTGTTGTTTAGAACAGTTTGATTATTCTAGGTCTTTTCTGCTTGCCAATAAATTTTAGGATTTTTTTCTCCGTGAGATATTCTAATGGAATTTTGATCGGGATTGTATTAAATCTGTGTAAGAATTTTTGGAGTATGTTTAATTTCACTGTGTTGCTTTTTCTTACCCAAGAGTTAGGGATGTCTTTCCATTTTGTGATATCCTCTTCAATCTCCTTTTTTAGAGTACTATAGTTTTCAATGTAGAAATATTACTTCTTTTATTAGATTGGTTCCTACAGCGTTTCATTTTTGATGCTATCGCGAAATGTGTAGTTTCCCTAATTTCTTTCTGAATAAATGTGTTATTGTGTACAAGAATGATATTGATTTTTGACTGCTGACTTTATATTCAGTGGTGCAACTGACTTGAGTTATTAAAATCCTTAGTAAGATACTGGCAAAGAGACTGTGGCAAATCATCAAAAGGACTACGCATCATGACCAAGTTGGATTCATCTCAAGGATACAATGATGGTTCAACATATGCAAAATTGAAATAGATGATCATTATCTCAATCTGATAATAGCCATCTATCACATTCCACCACTGAACAGAAGCCTGGCCCTCTTGGAGCATAACTGTGGCAGCCTTTGGGTGCCTGAGCACTGTGAAACGAATCCTGAGAGTCAACTCCGTAGGTGGTCCTCTTTGACCAGTGGACTCAGCAGCTCTCTTCTCAAATGAAACCCATCCAGCTTTGTACTCCTTAGCCTGTGAAAGTGGGGACTTGTGGATCCAGAAATGTCTTGAAAAGATATTTTTTCCTGTTGTAAGTAAAATATATGGCTTCACCTTATGTAACTTTTTAGTAACTTTATTCTCACTATAAATCTGGCTAAAATCAGCCAGAAGTACTCATGTCACAGTCTGAATGTTGGGAGGCCTTGAAATTTCCTCTCCCAGATTAATAGGTCTTCCATCTTTAATCCCAGTCTCCCACAAAGACTGAGGACAAGAGCAAACTAATTTTCTGCCAGGATGAACACACATGGCCTCTAGTCTAAGTGTCCAATGAGGCTGTGTCTCTAACTGAAACTTCATGACCTTGACCTTTTACTATCTACCTTCGTATTAGCATTCTGGCCTTCCGAGCTCTGACTGAATCCTCTGAAACTTGCTTTACAGAACTCTAAGTATTCTGTAGTTGGCATCTCCAAACCTTTCTAAACTCCTTCCATAAAAAAAGTTCCAAAGGTTTCTAAACCACACAGTTAGGTACAGTTATAGCAACAACACCACTTCTCTGATACCAGAGTCTATCTTAGTCTCTCATATCACTGGGATAAAATGCCGTAAAGCCACAATCTAAAGTAGGAGCGCCTCATTTTGGCTCCTAGCTTCGCTCTTTCATCAGTTGGCTCCCAGGTAGAATTATTATAGTAGGGACGCAGGGCAGGAGAAAAGATGCTCTTTCTGTGGCACCCAGGAAAGTGAGAAAAAACAGCAAAGAAAAGGACACTCTTCCACTTACACCCATTATGATGGACCTCCAATAAATCCATATGTGCTAACAACTATTCAGCTACTGAACTCATCCATGACTGAATCTACTGATGAGTATAGCACTCTCATGGTCTAATTAACCTCCACATGCGTGAGAACTTTGGAATAATTCTATATCGAAGCCATAACAGGTACTAAATAAAAAATTGACTCCATTGTCACTGTCTATCCTGCCTCAAATCTTGTAAGACAATTTCCCATCGGTCCAACCTCAGGATCCACGCCTGTTTGTATCACCAGCTTTGCACCTGCAGAGCCTGGTGGAACATGGTTGGATCAGATCTGAAGGACAGGTGGATTTGCCTTCAGAAACTATGTAGGTTTGTTTGTATTTGATGGGGGAGGCTTGTAGAGTAAATGGGAACAGTGACACTGAACACTGAGGGCCTGAACGAAGATTGTTTTAAGGATACTGTATCCAGCTTTCTGTTCTGTGATTCTTACACAAATTATGTTACTGTCCAGCAAGTTACACCAAAAGCTCAGCAATTTAACCTACTTTTGGTTAGGGATCCTAGCCTAGCTGGACTGAGCCTCTTTGGTTCAGGTTCTATCTCAATGTTATGTTCAAAGCAGGACTATGGGTTGCAGTCATATCAAAGCCCAAAATATCAGAACTAAATATCAGTCATACCAATGCTCAACGGATGAAGGGTCTGCTTTCAAGATCTGCCACATTTACTTTCAGCAGGATGCTAAAGATTCCATTTCTAAGCTGCTTGGCTTAGACTGCTGCTTGGAGACAGCAATTGTTGTTTTATAAGTATACAGCTGGATAAATGGAGGCTTACAACATTTATTTCAGAGAAGTGGAAGACAGGTAAGAGAAATGAGGATGAGGAGGAGGAGAAAGAGAAAAAGGAATAAGGGAAAGGAGAAAGAGAGAGATAGAATAAAAAGAAATTGAAATTGAGAGGGAGATCTTGTCTTGTAATTTAATTTTGAAAGTAAGATCTCATCAAGTTTTGTTTTAAGTTTTTGTTTGTGTGCTTGATTTACAGGTACTGGGATCAAACTCAGTGCCTTTGCATTTTGAGGCAGGGTCTCACAAAGTCACCAAGTTTGCCAGGCTTGCTTCAAGCATGAGATCCTCCTGCCTCAGCCTCCCAGGGACTTTGGATTATAAGTGTGTGCCACCACACCCAACTCCTACAGATTTTTATTGATCTTTCCTTGAGATATCGCAGCTTCATTTTCAGTCTAAAGAATTTATGCAGAAATATCTTGTATACCTGAACCCAGATTTCACCTATTAAATTTATTACAGAACTGTAGAAGATGACACATCCAGTATATTGATGAAGATACATTTAATCAATATTATTCAGGTTTTTCTCTGTTTGCTTCTTTCTAATTTTGTTGTGCATATATGTATGTTTAATTCTTTATGGTTTTACCTATATGGATTACTAAAGTCAAGATGAATTATACTGCTCCATTGGTACAATCATCTCTTATGCCTCTTTATAATCATACTTACTTCTTTCTCTTCAACCAGTCCAACTCCCTAACTCCTGGAAGCTACTAATCTTTTCACCATTTCTGTAACTTGTCATTTAAAAAATATTACGTATATAAAATCATACTATATGCAGTAATTTTGTTTTTTTCACTCAGTGTAATTCTCTGGAGAGGCATACATGTTATTTGTATCACACAGTAGGTGTTTCATTGTCTAATCCCACCTGTTGAAAGACACAAACTGAAGCTTATTTTTGATTGTGATCAATCAAGTTTCTATGAACAATTATGTATAGGTGGTTTTTTAGTGATGATAAGTTCCAAATTCTCTGAAAAGGGTGCTCAGTCATAAAATTTCTGGGCAATTGCGTGTCTAATCTTGTAAGTAACATCTTACCATTTTTACAACATTCCTCATGTTAGAAGTGAGTTACTAGACCACTCTACACACAAAGTGAATTTTCTACAAAGGGGTACATATAGTAGGATTTAGAGACTTCCAAAATATACTTAAAAGGTATTGGAAGTTATCTGAGTTTCTCTCAGATACAAAACTTTTTACAAAGTAGTTTTAAGGAGTGATCAAGCAGTCCCAGATTGATTCAGGCTACTGAGCTAATCCATGTTGTTAAAATGCTTTGATAAAAATGCTAACATTTCTGAATTTGGTATTTGAGCTCACCTTTCAGTTTTTTGTTCAATAGAAGGCCAAAGTTCTGTTTAGTCAAATATGGGATAGGTCTATGTCCAGAAAAAAAATACAAAAATAAAATCCTCATGTTTTCAAGAGCACAGCAAGAGTTGCTGGGGTGTTGGCACATGTCTGTAATCCCAGCACTGCGGAGGCTGAAGCAAGAGGATCACTGTGAGTTCGAGGCCAGCCTAGGCTACAAAGTGATGTAAAGGCCAGCCTGAACTGCAGAGCAAAGCCTTGTGAAACCACACACACACACACACACACACACACGCATGCATACACACACAGAGAGAGAGAGAGAGAGAACAGAAAGATATGAGAAGATAAATTTAGTCTCTCTTGTTAATATGACTCTTCTCCCAGAGTATACCAACTCTTTCTCTCTTCAATAACAACTTAAATGATACCATTGCTCTGGGTTTACCATCTTCCCCAGGAACATGCTTGGCCCTACACTCGCTAATCTAGAGAAGGCTTGAGATGCATTTCCACATGTGCCCTCAGGAATACTTGTCTGGCCACTTGGTGTCTTAAATACTTCCCTCATCGCTGGGACATGATATGCAAAACTCCCAACTCTAAAGGAGAAAAAGTTCATTTTGACTCACCATGAGCAGAGGTTTCAGTCCATATTTGGCTGGCTTCAAAGCTGGGGAGCATGGTGGGGGCCATCACATACAAGTGTCCAAGTCCAAGGAAAAAGAAATCAAGTAAAGAGAGAGGAAGGCAGAACCTTGCAAGGCACACCTCCAGTGCCCCATCACCTCTGCCAAGGCTCCCCTTTCCAGCATAACATTTAACTAGTACTCATCAGTGGACTAATGAGTGAAGAATGGGGGACCTCTAGATATAACCCATAATACTTTAGACCTTAAATGCATAAACACACATTAATGGTATCAGCTTATTTGAGCTTGATTATGAAAAATGTTAACTGGTGAAAATTCGGTCAAATCATAGTCAGTGTTAACATGGCAAGCAACAATATCAATCTAAATATGGAAATAAAACATTTCAATGAATAAGAAAGAAGAGGTGACCAAGCAGTATTAGGTGACATAGCTCAATATCAGAAGGAAATTTTTATATAACATGTTAAAAATAACTTTAAAAACCTCAAAATTTAATATGACATGTTAAAAATATCTTTATAAACCTAAATATTTAACATGAATACTCCATTTCTACTGGAAGAAGTTAATTTTGTTGCCTTTTCATTTCTCCAGATGCTTCACATGGATGTGACTTAGTCTCACTCTCACTGAAGTTAGTTTCTCTTACTGGTCTTACTGCTGCTCACTTTGTTCCTCACTGTGAAGGGTTTGTCCTGCAGCAGCCGAGCTGCAGATCTCACAGAAGAGCTCATTCCCACACTGCCCCCG